>LUCH01002278.1:0-27653 GCA_013368495.1 Paragonimus heterotremus
TAGTTACGCAATCACTGTTCCAAATTGTTGGTTTGACTGATTGTGATCCAGGAGAGATTAAACGTCCGTACTAACTTCTGAGCTTAGATGTCAAGGTTGCGCAATCGTGTATCAGTGGCCTCGGCGGCAGTCAAATTCAGAATCTCATCCCTTATGATCGATTCTTTGACACTCAGTAAACAATCCGCAAAGCATATCTCTTACCGACAGAATGATTAGAGTCGGTCAAACGAGCAGCAATCGTGTCGGAAACCGTTTCACTCACACCCCTGTTTGAACACGCGGGATAATGTTCACACGGTTTATCAGACAGTCGCCTTGTAGTACGACCAGTGTATGATGCTCAATACGAGCAAACAAATGAGTACACACAGCAGCTGGGTGTAGAACATGGAAGTTTGCCCTTGAGTTGTTACATGATAACGGATGTTGAACAGAAACTCACGCACAACTGAGCGGCAAGATTGGTTGTGTCGACTGACTTTCTGAACTACCTTGAGATAACTTCGGCCACGAGGTCCCCTTTGAAAGGGAGACTAATAGACATAAGTTTCTTATTCACAGAAGACCCACGTTTTGACTCTATCGCTTGCGTCGTCTTCTAGATGAAACGCATTGGGTAGCCATTCTGCATGGACACTTCTTGTAGAAAATTTGGCTCAGCCTGTAAAGTGTTAGAGGTGCAGATCTTTCCCGTCCTAACCGTAAGACATCGTATGAAGTTTCGGTTTTGATTTGGCGAAACGAAACCGTCAAAGTGGATGTACAAATCACTGCAGATCTGTTTCCTGTACACTTTTTGTCGGATTGAACCATCTTCTCTTCTTGATATGATAACATCCAAAAAATGTATTTGGCCATTGTTGTCTGACTCTGGTGAACTTAACACTGATATGGGTTGAGTTGAAAGTTGCCATAACTCTGTTCTTGTTAGAAATCTCATTGAGAATGTAAACATATGATCAACGTAACGTTTGTAAAGTGTAGGATGTTCAATGACTGCACTTAATTGGTTAGTCTCCAGTTTGCTCGTGGGAACGTCAGAAAATAGGAGATCAGGAGGTGGGCCCCTTGCCGTTCCATCTCTCAGCATTGTTAAAAAGAGACTGAACGTTGCTAATACAAAACACTAGCAATCTTCATGGTTCATCTTTTAGGATGTCCATGTGTTTGTTGTTACGTTCGATCTAAGCGGTTGTCTCTTGTACAGGCACGTTCGTAAATATGGAAGAGACATCGAATGAGAATATTCTTTGATTGTTTAGGTCATGGTTACGTCAATGAAATGAAACGTGTCCTGGAAACTGTGTTTTGCTAGCTCCAACCTGATAGGTTCGAGCAGACCGGCAAACCATTTGGCTACAGCGTGATAAGGCGAGTTGCACATATCCAAAATGGATCTCAAAGACAGATCTTTGTGCACTTTGGGCAAAACAAAGGAATTACTTGTGGTTGTGACAGACCAGCGTAGGATGCTCAATACGACATGGGATATAGGGCGCAGCACAGGATAAGTCGAATTTCGGGGAAACAACCAACAATGCATGTTAGTTTTATTGTGGTTTATCTTAACTGATTGCGTTTAGAATTATAAGGATGAGTTTTGCATTAAGAAAGAGCATTGAGTGGATTTATGCTTGGTAAACACTCCTAGTCCCTTTGGCTTAACAATATAATTTGAGTTGGTTATAACAACTACCTGGACTACTTTGAAAGCTGTGTTGGTCACAAATACTGTCTGGCTGTTTATTCTTATTTAATGTGGGGGAAAGTAATATTTTTCACAGATCACTGGAATATTTTTAAAACCACCTGGTTCTGATTCTGATAGCTTATGTGGTTCGATTGCGGAAGACAAGTTGAAAGGTGTTTCACATCAGAACAAACCACGGAAACCCTACTCCACTTAGGACAGACAACCAGCTGAGTGAATTTGCCAACGTGTATGACAGTTACACTGCCAACAATTCTTATTTGACGCGTACAGGCGGTCCGTTTGTTGTGTCCACAACACTGGAAAGCTACCTCGCCTCTTGACCTGCATTGTGCACCGGTTTTTTGTGGGATGGGAATGTTCAGTTGCCAACACACCAGACATGCATAGGCTCACGATTAGCCGTCTGTGGTAGCTTGATGGGTGGCGTTTGCGGTGCTGCATCAAAGCCGCTATATGAATAGGCCTGCCTGACAGGAACGTACGGGGAACAAGCTGCCTTTGAGACGGTGACAACTGTTGGGTTGGCAGATTGTTTGTTTGTGCATGTGTGTCTGTGTGCAATGGTCAGATGGCCAAAATTGCGCCCTCGAGTGCAATATCGTTTGATCTGGCCGGTCTGACTTTCAAACTGTCAGTCGGCCAACACAGTGGTCAACCACGCACAATCTCTTAGCCCCGATTGCACGTTTGTGGGCTGTTTTAGGCGGACCATGTTCCCACGTTTCATCAACCCCTTCTGGGAACAACGAAGGCAATGTCGATATGCCAAACCGTCAGTTCGCACCAGTCGCAAGGCGCACGGGGCCACAACATAACTAGTTTTCACAGGCAGATATTGGGACCTGAAAAGTCTATCGTTTCCTTTCGCTGTACGGTAAATTATGAAAACAACTTCGCTCTATCAGCGTCACACAAGACAGTTAAAACAGAAGCAGAAACATTAGTAAAGTTTTTGAAATCCGGCCTGTCTTTCTGTAATTGCCTTTCGAACGTTATACCTGACAGTCCTGTAACCAGTCCTGTAACTAATGGGTGCGTTTGCTCGGTTTTTCATTGTTCATCCGTAATTTTAAAGTAATAGATGTTCAGACTGCGATGCACCCCGGGAATTTTCCGATAGACTGTGTCTGCAAACTCAGTAGTTTGGTGGAATTTTTGCAACTGAAGATTGTACAAAGGGTCTTTAACTAATGGAGTGCGAGGTTAGACCATCACCGGAAACTACGTTATGTGACCAATTGTCAAGCTGACGGAGCTGCAAGCCAACAGGTACTCGAGTAGCACTGAACATGTGAGTGTGCTCGTGCTAAGGTATAGGACAATGGATACCTCTATCAAACCGGTCATCTATCTGTGGGTAGATGAGCGATACACTGAGATTGCAAACAGGCTTCAGTTGTCGTCATCGTCACCCGAACAGCCAGATCAGACAGATGTTGGGGCAACAACTACCTGAGTAGGTCTGTCACCTGCTATGACAAATGAGTGCAGGCCGGCAAACACCCAAAGTGGTAGACCAAAAGCGATAACCAAAACAAAGAAAATGGTGTCCAGAATATCTAAGATTTCTTGAAGTTGCGTGAACCCAACTACTAAATCCGGAGTTCTAAGCAAATAACTTATTCAACAAACAAGCCTACTAACCTAGTCCGGTGAACGAACGGGCAAAACACACCACCACACCCGCAACCGGAGTAGTTGTCATATGGATACATACGCATTTCTCGTCCAGACGCCGGGCCCCATCGTTTTCGTGTTTTAGCCACCACGATCCAGGATCCATAACATCTGACTGCTGACAAATATCTCTGTAAATGTCTCAATGTTTGAAAGGCAGTGTTGGGCTGGGAACCAGCGTGCATCGATAAGTGCAAGCGGAGAAAGCAAAAATACGATATTTCCGTAACGGATTGTGCCATTACGATAATCTTTCTCAATAAACGATAGATGGTAAATAAAGGTTGCGCTCACGAACAACACAGGTCTGCAAACCACTAGAAGATTGGTGGAAAGCTAACCGGTTTCACATAAAACCTGAGGCACATAATGATGTGGTTTTAGGTTTATTGCACCATTCGTGGACTCTGATGTGACATGTTATAGCCATACTGTCAAGACAATAGGCATCGCTTGGCATTTGTCATTTCTGTAGCCTTCTTTATCGAGTCCTATCATTCTACATCTTATTTGAAATACTGAGTTCCGTTCAACCACTTCATCAGAGCAGAAAGAAGACATGTGTTACGATGTTTTTAAATTCCGTTCACTCTCATCAGTGACAAACGCAAAGCATTTCAGCTATGTACACTATATGGGAGATTTTAGAACGAATAGAGGCTAGATATGCCTAAAAACACAACATGAATTTAAAACAATTCGGTTCCTTCAAGAGTTTGAACAAAACTGTTTGAATAAGAAAACTGGTAGATGCAAACATGTCGTGTTGACTCTTCAACACTAAATTTACAATAACATGAAACGGAATTTTATTCTGAATAGATATGGGGTGGGTGGGTTGGATTGCTGTTTGCTGGGCTAAGAATGATCACTATGTCCAGGGCAGGGTCAAGCTCACGAACAGTTGTTTCTGAACATACAGGACCGGTTTCAGTCGATTGACTACGACGGCCTCAGCAAACCGTAAGAATCTTGGATTGGGATGACGTAATCCGATTCTGAATTCACAAGCTGGGTAGACGACGTGACCAGTGGTCAGGATGTGTCTTGCGACTGCGGACACTGGTTACTTACTTGTTTCAATGACTGCCGTTCTTCTGCAATACAGAGTTCTGCACCCATTTAGGCAAATTTCGATTTACTCTACAGATCAAGCACCTCTTGATTCTGTCTATGTAACTTTCTTTGCAATTACATGTAAATTAATAGACACAATGTGAAGTGGCACCAATAGGCTGATCTCCTTTGATTGAAGGCAATTTCTGGGTTCGAGCTAATACACAATGTTCGGTTGCATTGAATGTTTTTTAATCAAGTTCACTAATTTTTGTGTTGTTTGCTGCATATTGTAATCACCTGTGTAAACCTTCCTTCTCTCAGTGACCACCTCTTCAGATGGAGGTTTCGGTTTACTATACCCTTATATGAACCTTTTTAGATAACCATTAGATTGCAGTGCAGAGGTGATCAACTCCAATTCCTCCACAAGACTGTCCTGTGTACAGATTCGTCTTGCGCGTGCGAATACTGTACTCATTAGTGAGTGTTTGTGATGGATCAGTATGAAGCTACTGTAGTTCAGGTATTGACCGGACCACGTGGATTTCCTATTGACAACTATTTTAGTAGCAACGTCTTCCCGACCATTTATGAGTATGCCTAGAAACGGCAAGCGATTATCAGTCTCGAACTCACATGTTGCCTTCAGGTTGAAATAACAGTTAGTTAAACGTTGCACTAGGTTTTCTGTTGCCAGTTTGAATCGACTGAATACTAGTATATCATCAACATAACATCTGTTGTATGACACACTCGTTATGTCTGCGGCTAACTCTTGTTCAATTCTTAGTACGAAAAAATCAGTCAAGATGGACCCTAATCGACCTCTCATCGCTACCCCATCTGTTTGGCAGTAGCATTTAACAAGAAAACGGAAACTGACGTTTTCAGTGCATAACACTAAGACTTCCCTCAGAATATCACTAGACAGAGCTCACAAATATAATCAGTTGTCTCGTGTAGTGGGGCATTCGTAAACAGTGACTAAATGTGTTTGGAGCACATCAACTCATTAGCAACAGTGACGTTGTCCAAGTCACTGGTCAACTCAATACAATCTTTAATAGAATAGGCCTGAAACTTTTGATTTAATGGCGCTAGGATGATAACTACCCAGCGTGCCAATTCATGGTATGGAGAATCTGTCGTCGCCAGGATAGATCTAAAAGGCATTCCGGACTTGAATGTTTTGGGGAGGCCTAAGAGCTGAGATGCCGACGGCCCACATGGTTTAAGGGATTTGTACGTCATGTCGTCGAGTATGTGAAGCTGTAAGAGAAGTTGAAGATGCTGTCCTACGTAACCTACTTCGGTGATATTGTCCACTGTGTCTATATGCTGAAACTTCGTTCGCTCCGTTAACATTGCCAGCATCTTCTGCATATACGTGTCCCTGTCTAAAATGACTGCACCAGAGCCCTTATCTGGCTTGAGTATTACTACATTTTTCGATGTGAGTTCTCTTAATGATTGCAGGTGTTGTTTATGGTAACACACCGGTCGTAGATCGGTTATGATAAACCTATTAGCTGTGTCAGTGGGTTTGATTTTAATTCAGCCTAGGTTATCAGCAGTAGCTGACTGAAGATCTGAGAACTGATCAATTGGGCTCTCAAACTGAGTTTAAACAAAACTACGATTAGGTCTGTGTGATGATATTTTATAATCTAGAAGCAAAGCTAAATAGTACAATTGCAAAGAATTCAACTGTTCTGAAGAACAGTTCAGCACATACTTGCTAGAATCCAGTGGAATTTGTTTTCAACAGGCTTCTTACTCGATTTCTGCAAACGGTCGACCTAATTCCTTCCCGTACGATCGACTTACGGAATTATGTAAACATTATACGGCCGTATAGTGATCGATTTTCTACGGTGGAAAGAGATGACTGTGTTTGACACAAATCCACTAGTCGCATTTGTGCAGCTTCGATATGTTCAGTCACAGTACGTTTGAGGTTATAGTTCGTCACATTCAACTTATTCTTCAACCGCCGCAAGAATTACATAATCAAGATCATGGCAAACCGATAGATTGCATCAACCATTTTTCTACACATCACGTCAGTTGGTAAGTTCGGATAAGCATCGCTTCACAGCAGGTCAGTAACATCGAGTTCCCATTGCGCAGCAGTATTTCGAATAAGTTTACTCGGTCAACTTGATAACCTGTTAACACGAGGTGCCTAGCGATCGATGAGGTTGAATGTTGAACAGTCAGTTTATTTGACCATATATACGTACAACAAAAAGGCGACTTACTGAGTTATCTAGATTGATGTGGACAGTTCGTTCAGGAATGTTTTCTAGATTAAGGTGCCTTGTTCTCTGAAAACCTGTTACCTTGAAATATTCTGTGGGCAGATTGAACTGAACTAATTATCATGCCGTGGACTACAGCAGAGAGGATAATGTGTCACTTTGGATGAAAACAACTACCGATGATAAGGCACTTGTCTAATTTACAGGTGAACCGTACGCAGTGCGCAGATATTATTGAATATCATTAGCTAGAAATGGCTACATCTTCCAAACCCGTGTTTACAACGGCTAATATGTCGTTTTAGGAAATAATGTTGTATTCCCAACTGGCCTAGATAACCGGAAGAAAAAAGACCGCCTGAACTTTATGTCCGACTGCCTCATACACTCGACCACATATCAAGCCAGGGCGAGAACAACACCAGTGACAAGGAATCACAATCAAGATCAGCTCATGCGCGGTCGATAATGCCGTCTGCCAGTATGATGGCTGTTATGGCCTAGTATTTTGCGCATCGTAGGATTTCTTCCGGGGACCCATTTGGAGTGGTCGTGTGAAGCATCGACTTCTATGAAGGTCTCATTTCATGTAGCTGACTGTAGTGTAGGGCTCCAGGGTCTAGTGCATTTGTTTTGGTATTGGTATGTTCGCCGAGCTTGGCATTTAGGACATACCATTTAGAACATACCAATACCAAAACCATCAACCCGAGCTACGAACAACACCACCACTGTTCACATCTATCCGAAATCTAGTGCATTTGGTTGTATGGGGTGTATGTGTGGCGTTTTCTACAACGTCGTCTAACTGCCAGTATGTGAGACCATTTGGAATTATTTCTTCATGTTCAGGTTGTTTGTACTTTCTACAAGACTGGTTGGTATGTCTGATCCATTGTTCACTTCCGACTCTTAGCTCATAAACAACCAATCCCCGTCCACCTGTAATCGTTCCAACAGTCCATGTTGGAAGTCGGCTCCTGAAATCCATTGCATACGCAATGTCTCCAACGTTGAATCATCTGGCAGGCTGTCGAGGTTTCACTTCGGTGTTCTCAGAGACTGTTAATCATAAAGTGGTCTACGCAGCATTATTTCGTACTTCGTCCGTACTTTTCTTTCAAGCTAACATTCGTTAGGTGAAGTATTACCCGGAACATTTGAGTTGGGGTTATTCCGTAATTAAGTAAAAACAGACTCACGACCTTATCAATATGTCGTTCTCCAGGATGTTTGAAGATACGTCGTTTCACAATATCCACAAATCTCTCAACTTGACCAATTGATTGTTGATGATACAGTGGTGTTTTTAGATGCACAATACCATTTGTGGAACAAAAGTCTGAGAACAGGCTGGATATGAACCGGGCATCGTTATGGGAGACAAAGATCTCGGGGAGGCCCAATTTGCAGAATGGGCTTCTCAGGTAGTTAATGATGGATTGACTGGTCGGTCTTTCTATAATGTCAACTTTCAGTCACTTAGATGTAGAACCAACAGCAATCCAACAAAATAAATATACATCCGGCTCCATGATTTCTTCTCTCGAACGGTTAAGTCTGTGGCTTGACTTGTGAAGATGATTTCAAAACGGATGCACATTAACTGCACCCTTTAATCAAGTCACGAATGTCGCTTTTCATAAAGTGCCAGTAAACATAATTGCGCATCATGGATTTCATTTTAGTTAATCTGGGATGTCTCCTGGAGCTCTCTCAAGACTCCTGATTTAGGTGAGTTTGGGATTATTATTCTTTCACCAAATAGAAGACATGTATCCAGGAATGACAGTGAACCACGCCTCATGAAGAATTCGCGTAGTTTCGGTTCGAGAACGCTTTTTGACGGCTCGTGATTTAGAAAGTCTTGACTCGGATTACAATATACTCGAAAGTAGTAGCATTTTTGATCATGTCTGCAGTGATTGTTAGGCATTCAACAACATTTGTGAACACCCCTCGTACTGTTTTTTCGAGGCCGGGAAGTGCAAAAACCAACTCCTTGTCTGCTTTATTTTGTGCATCTGCGTGCCCAAATTCTGATGAATATTTGTGGTCATATTTGAAGGCAAAGCCCGAAAGAGTGGTGCTCCCTCTTTGAAGGTTGTTGGCAGTGTGCACGGAAATGTCTTTCTTGTTAAAAATGGCTAACAGCAGTTTATGGTCGGTCTTAAGTGAAAATTTTCTGTCATGCTTCATTTTATGGAATTTCCATTCGACGAAAATTAGAGCGGATGCCTCCTTCGCAGTTGGACTATAGTTCCGTTCTGTGTGGGTTAGTTACCTGAATGAATGAGCAATAGTATTCTGTGATCTATCGTGAAAATACATGGAATTGCCGTTCCTATTCGGACGTATCTGCTGCTACAATAAGGTCAAGCAATGAATCATAATGTGTTAACAGTAGTGGCGATGACAAGATTGTATGGACTCAGAAGCAGTTTGACATTCAGCCGTCCAGTTCCATTTGGAAATACACAAAAGTTGATTATTCAATGCATTACGACACATGTGCATATCAGATACAAAGTTGGCCTGGTAATTAATCTCAAGTATGACTGAAGGGTATTAACGTCAGTGGGTAATGGCATTTAACGAAGGACTGACTTTTTCTCGATCGGGATATCGTCCGTTAGTGTTAACAATAACACCTAGTTAAAGAAATATGCGGGAGAAAGACGAATTCTTTTCATGAATTGTTTTAAACGATAACACTGTTGCTCAACACTGTGACTGACGATTATGATATGGTACATATAAGCGGCGGCGAATGGCAATCCATAAAGCATTGTATCAATGTTTTGTTAGAAATTCGCCAGAGCTAACTTTACCTTAAGTGGTAAACGAATATAGCGATATAATCTCTTATGTCTACTTACTGTTAACATTTGCTCTTACTAATTATCGACCTGAACATGTAGCTAAGTTTCAGAGAAATCAGTTTTCGAAAATATGCGTCCACCATTTACTTTTGTGAAGAGTGGATCGAGATACTAAATTCGGAGTTCGGAGCAAATGACTTATTCAACGAACAAACCTCCTAACCGAGTCACGTGAACGAACGGGCAAAACATGCCATAGCAACCACAACGGGAGTAGTTGACATACAAGCGCCCACGTATTTCTGATTCAGTCGCAGGGCCCCATCGTCCCCAAGTTTTGACCAGCACGATCCAAGATCGATAACACCTGACTGTTGACAAATGTCTTTGTAAATGTCTCAGTGTTTGAAAGGCAGTGCTGGGCTAGGAACCGCTACGCTTAAATGACTCTGATGGCGGTCTATAACTGATACTTTCACTTCCTCCGAGGCAAGTCTGAATTAGGTGCTATGGGTTGACTATTACGTCCTTCCTGTCCTTCTGTCGGTCTGTCCGTCCGTCCGTCCGTCTGTCTGTCTAACTGACTGGCCGTCTCTATGTTGAGCTATTTAGGGTCACGCATTTCTCAGCTCAGTTTGTTGAGCAACAGCCGCGCACGACTTGGTGTGAACGAATTTTTCACGCTGGAAACAGACTAGACTCTCGTAACGCAAGTAAGAGAGCGACGTGCCGGTAATCTGACAACTGAAAAGTGTATTGAGCTGATTTTGGTTTATGCTACCTATGATAAACATGTTGAAGAGAACACCAAAGAGTTCAAACAACGCATGAGGGTACGCGACCGGTCACCGGTAAATCCGTTCGAAGACTGATGAAAAGGTTTTTTATACAACGGATCGCATTCATGACCTACAGAGAAGTGGTCGACCGCGCACGCCAACAGATGTGTTCTGCCAGTGATATACTGCGACGTGTACAGATAGCTCCCAAAGGGGCGTCCGTCAGCTCGTTTAAGAGTGTAACATTTCGAAGTCCGCTGCACGCAGAATACTGGCGGGCCAGACTACAGTAGCTTCAGCTATGAGATGCAGACAGACGTGAGTTCCTTTTCATTTAGTATTAATCAGAGGGTTATATATTCAGCAGTATTTACGGACGAAACTACGTTTTATCTGAGTGGATTCGCGTAGAACTCCCAATTTTGGCATATCAATAACACCTCATCGGTTTGCTCCATTATGAAGTCAACACAACCCAAAGCTTTTGGTTTGGTCGAGGTGTGTTTGAACACGGATTACTTGGCCTCCCATTTTTTGATAAAAACGCTACAGATAAGAAGTTTATTCCCACAGTCGTCTACAAATGTTGCGGTAGAGTGCTGTACCAGCGATGGAGCAAATGGGACTAGTTGAATACCTTCGGTCTTAACATGATGGTACGGCACCACAATGCGCACTATAAGTACTAGACTATTTTGACGAATCATTCAGGCAACGATGGATCGGTCGTGGTGGAAGCCGAGGATTATTCCACTGAGCTTTTGGCGCCACATCAAATACAAAGTCTAGAGTGAACGTCCACAAACACTAATGAAACTCAAAATGGTCATTATCTTGGATTGCAATGCAGCATATTTCGTACTCATGCCCAAGGAGAATGTTTTTTTTTGTAATCAAAATCAAGGAAGACGTGTTGGGCATTTCTTGTGGATTTATGGTCAATATTTCAATGCTTTCTTTTGTTTCTTCTCGCGTGAAGGTGACGTCCTCCTGTCGGTAGAACAGCACATTTCTGACGGTAATTGACAGATTCGCGTACTCAATGGATAACAGTCTCATTAAGGTAGCCTTTCGGTATATACGTGGTGGAATACCATAGATTAGTTACTTTGGCGCACGACGCACTAAGTTATTATTCACAGGAACATTTTTAACAGACGGGATATGTAAAAGTGCCGTTGATAATTGAAACCGAATGTTTATTGCGCCTAATGTGTAGGCGATCTCGTGCAGCTCTGTAAACACGTGCGGACAGACAAGAACATGGACGGCTCAGAGGTTATTTATTCAAGGAACCAACACATGGGCTGTGCGTTTCAACATGACAACAAACGAAAACACTCATCTGCATACGATACTGGTTCCAGAACGTCACGATGGCTACAGACGCCAATGCTCAGTTCCTTTACGTACCAAAAACCATTTCATGCGATGCTGTACTCCAACTTTTCTTCTTGTATTTCCCTCGGGGCTACTTCACTGTCCAAATCCCTGCTCCCGCCGCACTACTGAATAGTAGTGGTGTGAGTGGTATAGCACGATCGCTCCTCCTCGTTACACTAGTACCCTGGATCCCTCAGGTCGCAATGAAGAAACGATTACACAAGACGGTCAACCTATTGTCTATTTAATACAGGGTAGTTATTTCAAAGTCTGTTTACAGAGAAGCACTCGCATTAACGTTAGGGGTTTTTTAAATTATGGTTAATATTACTAGAAACGCACATTCCTCACTGACTACGAAGAACATGACGCTCAGAGTATTTCCCCGAAAGGACAACGTATCATACTTGTCACAGTATATCATCTTTGTTTTCAACACTCATTCTACTCATCAAATCAACGGATGCTACTATATTGTACACTGGAAATTCACCTATAGATAGATATTCTTTTCTCAGTGTGTTCGCTAGGGTTGTTAGGAGCTCTTTTCGAGCTAACCATATGTCTAGACTTTTGTCCTATTGTACTCAGTTGTTGACGGCGGACACCCGGAAGATTTTCGGTTCATCGTATGGACTATCACCTGAAGACAGGCTGAACTGCGTTTGCTACAAAACAAAACTATGTCATGTTTATTGTTGTGGATTTGTTCTACACAACAGTGTCGATGTGAAATGGCAAGAGAATCACCGACTTTGTCCCTTGGTTTGCAACTCTGTTTGTAACGATCACCGATAGAACACAGTTTTACAACGTTACAATTTTCGTATCTTATTTTTGGTCGTCAGTTGCGATCCTGCAGTGTTCACGGAGTAAATCTGAAAACCACATGACATCTCACAGTCAGATAAGTTTTCTTTCACTTGCTTGAGCAGTTTTTGTTATTAAAGAACTGATTTAGAACAGTTCGTTCTCTTCAGAAGTTCAGAGAAAACGGTTAGAACACGGAGGTTGGTAGATGTAAGCATTTTGCATTGATTCATCAATACCAAGTTTTCTATGACATGAGTCAGTTCTTTATGGCAGATAAATAGACCGGTTATTATAGGTCACTAAGTCCAGGAAACAGTCAAGTTTACAAAAAACTGTTTTTGAACACACAAGGCTGACTTCAGCCGGCTGTTTGCGACGGCCTTAACAAACCGCAAGAATCTCGGATTAGAATGATGCGATAGGATTCTGAATGCACATCCTGAGGCAACAGTGTGATCAAAGATCAGAATGGGTCAGGCGATTACGGAAACTGGCTATTTAAGTTTTTCATCAACGATGTATTCTGGTGTACAGCTGGATTTCTGCAACCACTTAGGCAAAGTGTTTCTTCATCCTGTTGATAAAGTATCTCTCGGTTCCGTACAGGTACCTTTATTCGCAGTTACATTAGATTGGGTAGACAATGTGAGGTGACATCACTTGGCTAATCTTTCACTGATGCTACGGGTAATTTCTGTTTCCTAGCTAACAAACAAAGTTCAGCTACTTTAAGCATTTGCTTAATCAAATTTATTAGTCTTTGCGTTGTTTGAGACATACTGCAATAATCTTCAAAAGGTAATTCTATGCAAAGATATGCATTTCTGCCAAGTTCTGACAAAAGCGAAACTCGAATCTAATGCTTCTTTTCGGAACAGGCTGGCTGGAAAGTCTACCTGAATGCGAAAACTGTGATCAAGTATAAGTGATGTTCAACGTAAAATTCGACAAAATCTCCGACTAATCGCTAGTAATCTGAAATATTGACTGACAGTTTTAATGAGATCGCAGGTTTCGATCTGTTTAGAGTGTCCTAATCACGTGATTATCGATCGGAGTTAACAGACAGTAACTGAGATGACCAGGCCGCTTGCTTTTTTAATAGCCACTTTCCCGATGACTTTTGAGTACGTCCAGAAACAACAAACAGTTATCACTTTAAAATTCAAACGTTACTTTCGAGATGGGAAGACAAATATTTAAGTACTGTACTAGTGCAGTGGAGTTCAGCGATCGTGATATACTACTGATACCGCGGCTATTCAGTAGCAGGTGCAGGGCATATTTTTTTGACAACGTACAAGCCACAAGAAGACTGCAAGAAGGATCATCAAGGTGCAGCATCACCCATAACAGTCCCTGCTACTCAATGGAACTGAGCACTGACATCTGTGGTAGCCCAGACTGTCTGAGGCCGAATACTGCGTGCAAATGAGTGTTTCTGTGACAGGTTTGGTTTACATGCTTAACCCGTGTATTGCTTTGTTTAAAACAACCGAATAGAAGTGTCATCAGTGTAGCATTGGTAATATGACAAACACGCTATGATTGCGATCCGTGCTATTGTACACCTGATACTGATGAGTTACTACGAATTAGGTGCATCTGCCACCATGTCACGAAAGTTTTATTGTCAAAGACGGACTTGTCGATTTAGCTGATTATCGCGAATTTGGGACATTACATCATGGAGCAACTGAGCCTCAGGTGGTAGACTGAATAACTTCACTGGTACCAGTCATAGGCATACTGTACTCCGAAATAAGGTTCCAGCACCTAGAAGAAAGTCATAAAACCATGGAGCTCAAAATGATGGCTGACTGTACGCAGCACCGGTTCAGTAGCAACATTCTCCAGAACACCGTGTGCGGAATGGATCTGGTGAGTCCATCTTCAGTAGATTTGGACAGACAGTAAGAAGTTGCAAGGTCGCAATTCGTTGAAAGCATAAATTTTACCACACCATTTACGTTCTTCTTCATCCGCAACTTGATTTGTTGACATTAAAACAACAGGAACGCAGATGAGAAACACTTGAAGTTTTGCGTATTGTCTGGTAGTTGCAGACATTTTACTTCGGGGTTCGTTTCCCGTTTAAGCCTATGTGGCACCAAGTTGACATTAGGGCACAGAGTGCGAGCAGCAAACAGCAAGGGGAGAACTGCCCATCCCGGAGTAGAATCACTCGACCGATGCATGCGATCGGGTTGATCACGTGGCTTCTACACCTGCCCAAGATGATCACGTGTCCCACCACGGCAAGGGTATACCGGAAGGCTGAACTAAAACATGGGCAGAGTCGGACGGCTCTATGGTTTTTGTTCACGTACAAGTTCGCTCCGGCGGCCACGACAAGGCAGGGCATGGTGATCTGTAAATCCACGCAAACCGATATTCTGAAAAAATATATTCAGGCTTTAAACATAACTGTGGGGCATTAAGACCAGATTTAAATGTAACCAGTGTGGCATGTCTTACACTGTATAGACAGCGGAGGCCGATAACCAACGTCCGCCTAGCAGACACCAACTGTTCGTATTTAGGAAACCGAGATAGAAAATCATTCACACCGCAAACTAGGGGATCCCTCCGAACAGTCACTATCTGGTGCAGTTTGCTAGCCCGGTGAAAGGGAACAAACTCCGGATCGTATTGATGACAAATCTGTTACACTGATTACACCACGATGATCCGATTTAAGCAAATTTTTTGGCTAGTCCACAAGGTCCATGTGTCCGGTCAGTCATTAAACAAAAACGTCACCAATTAATCTTCATATATTCTCTGACTCAAATGATCAGGCTAGCTGTTCAGGTTGAAATCATTCAACCCAAATGGATTTTTTAACCCACACAGTTGAGCATGAACAGACTTCGGTTAACTCAGCGTTTTTATGACATAATTTAAGCTCAGTGTAACTTCTATCTGAATTTTTTGTGTAAATATACTATATGAATAAGGAAATTACGGTAACCTTTTGCATTTAGGCAATGTCGCTTTTGTTGAGAGGTTACTAGTAGTCCGGGTATCTGAAATCTTGATATTTGACTTAATGACTGTAGACTGAAACACCCAGATGAAGCGGCAATGGTGATTTTAGAGGAGGGTAGAATTATTTTTTCAAGGCTGTTCAATTTTATACAGAGACGTAAAAGATTGACTTTGTTGAAAAAAGCTGGTGAATAAATAATTACCCTGAGAAGACAAATTTTTTTTTAAATGAACATCACACAGAGGTAGCTTGAAGGACAGAGGTCGAGGAAGAGAATGTTATGCGTACACCAACATTCATTGAAGGAATCAGTAGTGATCTGTTTTGTCTGAAGTTTAAATTGGACACCAAAGAAAACATTATCCGCAGCTCAAATTGGACTAACCATTTAAAGATGATATGTGATAATCTCGAACCTTAAGGCTTCACTGCCTCATTTCACCAGTTCTATGAAACTGTGAAATATGAAGGACCTCTGTGGAGTTCATCAACTTGGTCATATAACAAAACAACTAAACGGGAGATACATTGTCTAAACTGGCTTATTGTTTAAGACCTCAAACAAAGGCACCGTTCGATCGACACAACACATCAGCCTATGAACTGACAGGTGCTTTTGAGGGTATATCAGAAAAAAATTCCAAGAAATGTGTGCTCCTTCCGCAGTGTAAAGCTGAGGATATTGCCATCAGTGACTACAAAGGGAACCGTGTTTACTGAAGAAGCTTGTACAGTCATTTCCTGATCGTTGATTTAATCGCAATCAAACTTCAGGCCAACGAAAAAAAACCGGATTCCACATACTTTAGTTATTCATTTTCCTCTCATTCAACGGAAACTCCGGCCGGTTGTTATGTGGTTTATCGCCGTCTTTCACCACATCTGCTAGTAGTCTCAATGGTTCCCACAATCTAGCATATCATTCTCCATTATCGATCCATTTTGTTGTTTGTTCTCAATCAGAATGACACCTCATAGATGTGATCTACTTGACAGGCAATTCTGTATAGTATTGCTGTAAAACCTTGCAATAGAATTTGTCGTAAGGATTGTTGTTGTTAGCTTGTTGACTTGGGTGAAGTATTAATGCCAGTTATTGCTAACAAGCTTGGTAATACACGCGGCCTAGGCAATCGTATATCACACATTTAACCATCTGCTTCCAATGCCATAAAACCCAGATTAACTTTGACGAATCATCCTTGAAGTTATATCCGATGTGGTTAACCAACACGTTGCACTTAGTACCATCAGATGATAGACATCGAAAACAAGTACAAATCCCGGGAAACGTTTGGACGGAAATGATACCAACTAAAACGGTTTTAGCCTACACTCAAAGTATACGTCAACTGACTTGGGTCGTAACACAGATTTAGCACGAGAGGAAGGACCTCAAAAGTAGTGTGATATATGCCAAAAGTCGACAGTCAACCCGAACTCTTTTTTTTTACAAAGAAGTAACAACATACACCACAACAGCGATTTCACGATCAAAATTATAGTTACTATTGGATCTATCAACAAATGTACAAAGATTGTCGATACGTTGGGTAGATGGCATTTGTTGTTTGCACCGTGGAGCATGGTCGAAAGTATGAATATACTTAGAAACGTTGCTGTCACACGGGGTACTCGATACGGATTTCTTTTCCTCTGTACGTCCCAAAAACTTTACTGCCAACTCAGCATAATCAAAATTAGTAGACTGTGTGTTGTGAGCTGATTTCCCAGCAAAAACACAAGAGGCCCATAGTTACACAAAACTTTGAGGGTGAGTGAAAGTTCCACCCAGCAAGCCATCGTCTACTAACTTTGCATTCAGAGCTCTGTACGGTAGTGTACAGCTTACTTATTGATACAATCGGAGTCATTGTGCTGACCTTGGACCCACGACGTTTGAATAATAAACGACAAACTGTCTGTCGACCATGATTTCCCTACAGCTCTGCAACGGAAAATACCAAACCACGCCTTGAGATGACTGGGTTTTTTCCTAACCTCCCTTAGCTGTAGTAACCTGGTCAACGTACAATTACTTCACTGATTCTCTATCAACAGCCGCGGTCTACAAGGTCCATCATTTGTTTCGTGCGCATTTCACTGATCGATCGGTAAAATAGTCTAGTGAGTTGTACAGTGTTCGGAGGAGGGAAAAACTAGGTCATCATACAAATGGGTAGCGTGCAACTTTATGAAGGATCCGAACGCGAAAAATGCCGGACTTTAGTTGGATTCAAAACGCATACACCTATATGACGTGCACTCTGCTAGCCGACTTGCGTAACAAAGTTAGGGGTTCGAGAACCTCAACGTGACCTCAGTAGAGCGCACATTTCACCATGTCATATTCAACCACTAAATCAAGGTTTCACGCAGCGGACGGTAATTAGAAATTTGATAGGTAGGCCTCGTAAATGAGTGCATCATAGTTCAGAACACAAGTCCGAGTTTTCTACAGTGATTTCCACCGGAGGTGGATGAGGTGATATGAATACACCATGCTCACTTATCCGACTGATCTCTGAACGCACACATACATTGGAATCTACCAAATGTACTCATTTGTCACTGTCTTAACTTTTTGGTTGTTTTATGCATGTTTGAATGGAGGGTAATAACTTTATCTAGAGGAAACTAAGGGGATGATAGCGTTATCTTTACAAAACATAAGTGGACGAAACGCTGAAAATGGGAACCACTGCACTAACTGACATCGTGAGGTAGACTGTTCCGATGGGACTTATAAAACAGTTTACGATATAATTTGCCAGCATCATTGCTGAGCATTTGCGCTATGTTGGTGAGATATGGTATCTCATACTGACTGAAGTAAGAGTAAACTAATTGTGAACGTTCTGGTTTTTGTGGTGTTTTATCAAGCGACAGAATCAACTTGATCAATTGCCCATGCCCAGTATTTTGTCATGAGATTCGGAATTCCTGCACACAAGACAGAGACAGGTTCATTCCACATACATGGGTTGCCAGGGATATCTCACAGCTCAGCACACAAAAACTGCGTTGAAATTGAAAAATTATTGACATGAACAAAGAGTGGATGTGAAACACAAATATGAACGAATGGGTTTGAACTTGGTTAAGAAGTATGGTAAAGGTTGAGAGATAAAAATAGTCTTCATGTTAATCGATGATTGGTGGCAATATGTTTGAATAGATGAAACAGATATGACATAACTCGAGAAAAGTATGCGCAATCTAGGCGTTGCAACACTTCCTGTTGCGTGATTTTATTGGCATATTCAGTTTGACTTGCGGTCTACGGAGGTTGTAGTCTTCTTGGGCGCAAAGTAACCTGAAATGGATTTTGGCAAATGATTACATTCAACCTTAAGAATGGAGATGAAAGAGAATGGTAGAGTTATTTACATTGACAATTTCGGCTTGGAACGCACAAAATACATAACTTTGACACCAAAGCAATAACTCTCCTAAAACAGTGTGTTGGTGAAACTTTCAAACATTCCAGTGGTCACAGATTTCATCGTGAATACGTAGAGTGATACCAGATGCGGCTGGTATTCTGTTGAAGAACGATTGGTTTGTTAGCAGTCCACGTGATGCTAGAAAGAAGGACGTATTCCTGTTTCTTTCATTCAAATTTGACCAGCTGACCATGGATATCATGCAAAAACTAAAATCTACTCTGGCTCGAACACACAGCTGAGCAGTGGCGTTTAGTTCATACCACTAGAGGGCCAGTTCCCCATAATTGCAAACTCTTCTATCTCCCGTGTTGTGCACCAGTTCACCTGCAGTTGCAGTGACGTTTACGTAGGCAGAACAGATCGACAACCATCTTGATCAACCCATTCAAGATAGTGTTACGCAATCGAAACTCGGGGTCACTAGCTTTTTGCGAAGCTATACCTGAACCGAACGTATCAGCCGACGCGGTGTGCACAAAATTGGGTCTTGACAACCCATCGGGTTACCGTCGTCTTGATTACACAATCCTTGGTGTGTCCAGTATTGGCGTGTCTAGTCCCTGTTTTCCTGTTTTGTCCTATATAATGAATATAACTGGCATTTTTTACATTTGGGTCTGATGAGAGTAAACGAAATATTAATAATTGAAGCGTGCAAGTTGTGAAATTGAGAGATGAACTAGAGAACCGACCGACGAACGGCATAAGAACGTTCGATACACACCATGAAGTCGCTATTAATTTCATCTGTTTTTTCTTCTGCTGCTTTTTGCTGTACGTTGAGGTTGTTGTAATTGATGTGAGCGAGTTTTTAGAACACCGTTCTACGCAAACGAAACAACATGAACTGTATTTTCTGGAGAGTTCAAACTACCTGAATTCTCGACTACGGGTACGTTCGTCGATTGATTGGTGGTGATCCTTATTAGCTCAGTTAACTCATAAACGTTAGAACTGAGGTAAAATGCTTATACCGTAAGGGTTACAGTCAAGTAAAGTGTATGAGGGGACGCATAAAAGAAAAAGGTGTAATAACTTGATAACCGTGATTAATTTCGAGCGCTGTTTAACTCTGAATTGTCCAAGTCTGTAATTTCCCATCCGTGAGCATAAAATTACCGGATGATTTAACTGGACTTTGAAAAATTCAGTGTTAACTACCCCGTGAACGAATTTTATTCTGTTTAGCTAAACTAAAATGATTCTCATCGTAAGCTTCGAAGTTAATCGTGGAGTTTTTTGGACAACAGGGCTTGTTCACAGCCGATATTAGGAGAGTGCACAAAACTTTGTTTTACTTCAAGTAATATTCTGAAGATCGCATTTCATGCAACTTAGTTTCTGGTTTGCGAATTTAACCGGCCGACTTCATTTGGGAGTTTTTCTATGTTCTGAACTCGTTTAGGAAGTAGTCATTTTAGTTAACCTGACAAGGAGGTCGACGCATGTCTAAATGCTATGAAATTCCATATATTACATTATGAATACAAATGCACTCCCCTAAAGCCATGGAGACAGTTTTCTTATAAATAGCACCTCAACACGACAATCGTCAAACGAAAAGAAAAAAAAGCGCTTCAAACTGACGTGTACTCTAAGCAAAGAACGAACAAGCTTAAGGTTCCACTGTTTTAGGGTCAGGTAGGTATGTGATGTTACGAAACTTTAGCTCAATGGTACATTGTTCGAACTGGTCTGGTAGAAACTTAAATTCTGTTGTATGACTTTTGATGTAGGTCAAATGGAACTTGAGGTCGAGTTCAATCATTTATCAAATTAGGTAAAGAACCGTACACCAAATTTCACTGTTAGCTTGAAAAGATCCAATTCTGATTTGGCATGTTAACGTTAATCCATATGACGTTTGTCGTTCTAACACAACTTTCGACTTGCAAACAAATATGTACACATGAGATATTTTTCATGCGACCGGATGACAACCCTGAAGTGGCTGTGATGAACAAGTTGGTTTGGTTTACTAAAGTAAACGCATTCTGTTATTTTTAGGTGAATTCTGAAGAGCAGGTAAACAGAAAAAGAGTATACTGGTTGAAAGCCAAATTGCAAGCGGCTTGCAGTGAACACTGAGAGTTGAAATCACAACAGAATTGACACATGATACACTAAAGCCAACAGGCTCCTCTGCTCTAAGTTGGCATGATTTCCCCCTGACCTATAAACAAAATACTTAACGTGAGTCTTGCTTGACATGGGTAGGTTGATCTTTCATACACAAAGATTCAAGTTGCATTAATTCATTTAGAGTATGTCCTGAGGTGGATTCTCGTTCTTCGAAGCCGTTTCTTGACCTTGAAGTTAGGCGCATGGGCTCATTTGATCTCTTCATTATTAAGGATCGTCCATCTCCCTTTTTTTACGTAACTGTACTGCTCAACCAGAGTTAAAGGTGAGACTTTTCACTTAACATGTCAGGGCTATCAGTTCACGCCGCGAACGCAACATACAACTGGAATTCAGTAAAGTACTTCATCGGATGACTGATGATGTGGTGACGAAGTTCTCCATGAGTCCAATGTAGGCTAACATCATTGTAAGAAGATTGAAAACTGTACAGTCGTGTGCGGGCATTCATGTGTTCCGTTGTTATCTCTGGCTAGTGAGACACATATTTATTGTTCACACAACCAACCAAACAACGTCCATGGAGAGCTCACTCAGGCCTAGTCCTTCGCTCAGTACGCCGTTGGGCTGAAAGTGAATAACTTCCTCTATTTATTCGACTTCAGCATATAATAACTCTTTGATAAGTCCATAAAAATAGCCCTTTTGATGCAAACACTTGAGGTTTGGTTTCTCTCATACAAAAAACAGAAGTCATTCCGCACCCTATTACACCTGTTGGTTTGATCTCCACCGCCAACAAGCAAATTGGAAGTAACAGGTGATTACCGCTTTGGTTGGCTGACGTCGACCAACCAAAGTTCCGCTTGCAGCAGTTTGCGCGTTAGCTTTAAATGGCTGAGCGTTCTCCAGTCAGGAAATAAACTCAGTCCAATCCTAACATGAGAGAAGCTTCATTGTGTAGTGACAACCCATGAAAATGTGGCCACTCGGGCAGATTTGTTTTTACATGCTGTCTGGGAACCTCAATTTTAATGTCTAAATGAAACCTAAGTTTATCTCACCCTTTTCGTTAATTCTGATAATTCGTTCAATGAATGTGCAACTATATCACTGAGATGCTAGTTCACTGTGGTGCTCATGTGTGTAACTGATCTGTTCAGGACCAATCGATGCTTGCGTATTCTCGCACTTACTGCTGCTTCATGGCACGTCTAAACGTTTGAGGAATATCTAGCTGACAGTAGAACTTGAGCGATAAAGTACATCTGTAGTGTAGCTGTATCAACTTATTTGCAATTAACGGACAAATGTACCGAAAGCATTTATGGTCGATTATACAATTTCAGTCACTCAGCCAACGACAGTCATTCAACGGATTTTGGTAGCCGACAAATTGACTATCATTAGATTACTGAGTGCCTCGTTCATGAAATCAGTATCCAGGTCTTAGAGCGTCTCTAGTCCTGATTCACTGATGGTATTCTCTCATCCATACGCACAGCCAGTTAGCTCCGGTAACAGGACGTTGACAAGTTTTGTAGCTAGCAGTAAATAATGTGAGTTCGCTTTTCACTAGTTAGGTGCCTTAATTCGTCTGAAATTTTTCTTATAGAGTTCGGCATACTCCGTTTTTTCTTACTTCCAAAGAATTTTCGAGTTACATCTTTAGACGGCTGCAAACATTGCCAGCATGTGTGAATGAAGTGCATTGTTTATGCCTATTTCCATTAATTGTTGTCTTCGGAGTTCATAGTTAATGTTATTTCCCAGTTTTCTTGCCTGCATCATAAAGACCGTCTATTAACCGGTGTGGATTGTGAAACAACTTGTGCAAATTCATTCTAATGCTAGCCTTTGATAACTGGACTACGTTTCACGGATCGTAACTGAGACAGTCAGTGTTGTACCAGGACCAGAGAAAAATAGTATACTCTCAAAATGTAAGAATATGTGGTTTTTGGGAGTGCAACTGTATGGGAGGACGGTAGACTGCGGAAAACAACAGCTGTGCAATAGAGCTGTAGACTGTACAGCACCATACAGGCATAAACAGTTTGCGAGGCAATTTTGAACAGAAAAGTGAGAAAGATTTTTCCACTGTGTATCTCTCAAGCATATTTCGTTGCAGCTCATCAGGCACGCACCGTAATCTGCGGGATTGCATAGCAAAGTTCAGTGGAAATTGTGAAGCTAAACGACAAAATTAACAACCATACAAAAACATGCACACACTCACATCAATGCACATCAGTTACTGGGGCAATCTGGTGCTGAAGAACAAGTCTTTCTGTACGCGGAGGGGTGGCTTCCATCTGTTAGTTGCTACCGCCTCCGCCAACCAGAGAAAGAAAACACTCATACATATTACAATGTCAGATCCAAGTCAGGATGTGACAAGTCACGAGGCATCGGCGTCATCGATCGTTCGACACTTGTTGGCAAGTCAACCCTAAATGAACCTGAAGGCATTTCGGATATGTTACGCAACAAAAAATCGAAGGCTTCTCCGGTATGTGGAGGCGGTAGCAACTAACAGATGGAAGCCACCCCTCCGCGTACAGAAAGACTTGTTCTTCAGCACCAGATTGCCCCAGTAACTGATGTTCATTGATGTGAGTGTGTGCATGTGTTTGTATGGTTGTTAATTTTGTCGTTTAGCTTCACAATTTCCACTGAACTTTGCTATGCAATCCCGCAGACTACGGTATGTGCCTGATGAGCTGCAACGAAATATGCTCGAGAAATACATTGTGCAAAAAATTGTTTCCCACTTCTGTATCCGGATTTGTTAAAGTAAGAAGTTGTTTTGCTTCTGTGAGAAACAACTAATTAGTCAGAATAAGTGGAGTGATTTATTCCGATCAGGCGTAGACAAAGGCAAGGTTGCGGACGAAATGACATGCCCTTCAAACGCGCACTTTACACAAACTCACATGTATTGACTTCGGGCGTACAACCAGCAAGTCATCATAAGTAACGTGTAGTTTCCTATCAAACACTATGTCAGTCAGGCTGGTAATCAACAAAGTGCCCACCCTTGCGCTTATTATTAAGTGTGTATTATCATGTTTGCAAGGGGCGGGTTAGTTATTCTGATCGTTACTTTTTCGAACACTGTTATCAAAGAGTGACACATTTGGTTTAAACCCTGGTTAGTGTGTAGGACAGCAACATACCCTTTAAAGAAATAATCGGGTTGTTTACTTACTTGGTTAATTCAATTGCGCACTCATCCACATTACTTCCTGTTAACGCACTTGTTTCGAAGAACAGAGCCTCGATTTCCTACAAGACGAGAAAGCATACATGAAAAAATTCCTACCGCAGAAGGAAAATCCGGTGTTTTCATACGCAGAAGTGTTATATGTCCCACATATGTCAGGTCGTGAGATAGTTTTTTTAATGGACTTTTAAACGGATATCTTGAATAAGTAATTTAAACATTTCCACAGCTAATCGTGGGGAAGTATTGAGGGGTCAGCAGGTTCCATAGGCATTATTTCCAATTCATATGGATACCAAAAGTTTAGTTCACTTACAAGGTGACCAAACCATCGCTGCTTACTCCTAAGTATCACGCGCGAGCTTTAGACCATCGAAAATTTTACCGTGACCCTTCATCATTAATGGCTACCCACGACAATGTGGTGCAACCGGAAATTTGTCGATTTCAATTTTTGCTACTCACTAAATGCAAGTAGACCAAAATACTTACAAAAATAGTTGACAATTCAAAATGCTTCTGACGTCTGGTACATCACAAAACTTATCACAACCTGGCAAAGATCAGTGAAAATTCTTGGGTTTTTCAGGACCCATTTGTGCACCCATGCACTGATGGACAGGTTCGAGTTCGACAATAATGATAAAAGACATATCACAAGGTGTTAACACCTCGTTTACTCTCTTCAGTCCCGAACATAAAACATTAGAATATATAGGACATGTGGATAGTAACAATGAAAGACTAACATAACCCGGAAACTGTCGACTAGTAGAAAGACATTCTGTTTTACTTGAGATCAGGACCAGTTTATAGACAGCAATATGGGCGGAATTTTACCGAACCCCACTTAGTAAGATATCAATTCAAGAAACCAAAATATGATCAACGGTGATTTGCATCTCCCTGTTGTCCGAAGAAAATGTCTTCGTTTCAAATGAAAACGGCGGCACGTGGACCAATTAGCTTGGGTTTTCAGAGTCCAGAACGACATTTTCCAAATCCTCCGCCCACTCACGTTTGCAACGCGTGTAACTGAAGAGGATCTTTGCATACCCCATAGATCATATGACGGGAAATGTTTTGAAGTGACACAAAGCACACAGCTGCCGTTGAATAAGCCAAAGAGTAGGTTCAATAATAGTGTGTAGAACAACCTTTAACCTGCCACAGTAACGTGTGAAGATTGCTTACAGATAAACTTTCATAAGTTGGTGATCTGTCCCGACATAAATACGTAGACGATTTGCGTCTACACCAACAAAATTGTCGTACTCTTTCTTTCTGGGTGAACTCGGCTATCATGAGTTTCCAAAAAGTGTTTCTTGTAAAGTGCTAAGAACTCTGTTTTGTTTTAGTTTTAGGCACCCAGTGCAGCGACGTTTTATCTAATAAAATCGTTCCGTGAACGACAGCGTTTCATCTTGGGGAGAGGCAGTGCACACTATCTTGCCTGTGGTGACCAGGTAAAATATTGTCGAATTCATAAGCCAGTGTTTTTATTCCATTCCCATTTGGAGCACTCATCATCTGACCATCTCTTTCTTAGAGTTGTAGTCAAACTAACAGAATTAGCTACGGTGTCCTAATTTGATGGTAATTTCCGATATGCTGACTCTCTGATGGTTTTGAAGAGATCATTAAACAATGTAGACAGAAAGGTGTATTCACTCATGGATACCAGAAGCTCAATCTTACAAGTATTCAACGAGGTAACAAAGCTATAACCAACCTGGGCAAACTGACGTCCATCCATGTAACTCACACACTGTGTGCCTTGACGCTCGCATTGGTCCCGAAGATCTACCTTGTTTGCCACGACCACAACCGGAATATCACGTCCAGCATTCTCCTGAAAATCCAGGGTACGGTAAATGTGTTTTAGTTCACGGACAACTGTTCGCCATAAGTGGCGAGGGGGTTACCAACTTCTAGTTTGGTTATTTTTGGATGACTTAGCCAAACGAAAGCCCTGTGAGAATCGGAGCTGCCTGTAGTGTGGATCAAGAATGTTCACATACTCGTAAGTCATCGTAATTCTGGGTTTTCAGGTAGGTAGCTGTCTGGCTGTGGATAAGGTTGTTTCTTGCTTTCGTTGTATCAGTTTAACGCTGATTTCTACATCTGGTGCTGGCCGGTCAGGCTGGGTGAAATACCAAGATGGATTTTTAAGCTGACAAAATCATCACACCAAGAGGTTGAAAAACAGTGCTACGTGTGACGCAGTTCACTTTCAAAGCAGTGGTTTCTCCAGCACACACCAGTGATGTACACATATATGCGATTGATCTAAAGTGTTATGAGCCCCACACAATGGCGACCAAAGGAAACCATCTTGTGGATTACATCTGACTGTACAGTTATTGATGAGTAGTAGATGATTTTGGTTTTCATATAAATTGAACATCACAGTTGATCGCAGCCGTCGCACTCCCATAGACTTTTCAGTCCATTCAAGTTATCATCCGATAATCCGTTAATAGTGACAAGTTCGATCATAAGAAGCCTGGAGATTTTGATTAAAACAGTGAATAAGAAAAACTATTTAGATAGCTATATTATTTCAACATGTAGAATGGCCACAGTGAGTTGCAGGGAACATTTATACATTCAGTTATGTATTAACACATATACAGAGAATGTTAGACGAAAAATGATATTTCGGCATGATATTTATGAGCAATCAGCACAGTACGTTTTAGTTGAAAGATACGAAGGTTTATTCAAACTTGTGTACTGTCTACACCTTCAGCTTAAAGGTGGGAGGATTCGTTTTTTGTTTATAAAGCGCCCGATGACAGTTCCTATAACCATCTTAATTATTCTGTTGTATAACTCTTATTGATTTAGTTAACTAAATATGCCTAACTGATCCTTCTATATTGCTCATTCAGTTGGTTTAATTAGGCCGATATGTTGGTCATAGGCCTCCCGATACGCCTGACTGATTACTCCAGGATTCCTGCAATTCTGTTCATCACCCTCTTCTTGTTATGAATTTTTATGACTATCTAAAGTCTCGCCTTCCTGCTCTGTTCTCCACCGTCTGATCATTACCTTTTCCCACGCCATCTGAACTATCAAGACCGTTTCGCCAATCGCATTTAATTTAATCTAACAACTTCATTCGTACCACATCCTGGTAGGGTATTTTTATTCAGATACGCAGGCTATACCTTTTTAAATGCCCAAAATTCTATTGTAATTTTTTCCTTCACTTTGCTGAACAGTTTTTCTGTGTTTTGAAGCTGGTTATGATCCAACTGACCAACTACATGGAACAATCCGTCATAAAAATGAGCTAAATAAATTTGTTTGGCAGAATGTAAAACTTAAAGTTGAACATCACCCACGATTGATCGCAACTGTCGCATTCCCATAGGCTTTCCAGTC
>LUCH01002278.1:27839-84605 GCA_013368495.1 Paragonimus heterotremus
CACGACCGAATTATCATATGTGAACACTCAACCACTTTCGCTTGTGAGTAATGATCAGGTTGCCTGGTCGTCCTGTTGACTACAGTCGATAACCCCGCGATTAGGACTTCCTAGACAGGTCGAAATCTCCGATCTCATTGGACCTTCGGGGACGGAATTTTAATCCTGTTCGTGGCAGGGTTGTGTAAAACTGACGCGCTATAACAAGAGAGGAATTCTAGTCTAGTGCTTCTTTACCGGAGTGGTTGGCTGGAAATCCTACTTGAGTGCGCAGGCTACGATCAAATGAGAGTTGGTCAACCGGTAGCTCACCGAATCCCCAACTGATAAACAGAATACAAGATGTATTGTATAGGGGCAGTTCTATCGTCTAGCACTGCTTACTACAGCGGAACAAATACATGCAACTCATACTGGGAAAACAGAACAACGACGGAATACAGCATGACTGATACTAACATCTCAGTGAAGTTTTGATTTTATGATATCTGATTAAAGTCAGTGTCAGGCGAATACCCGTCAGTGTGATATGAAAATGTCAAAAATACACGTTTTTTTAAAGTTAAAGTTTAGTTAACGTCTGATAAAGATAGTTGTAAACAGGTTAGCGTGGATAAGGATATTTTCATAGGTTAGTAAGAGCAGCGGACGTTAAGTGAACTGTGACAGATTCCACTTTATAAAGGACACATGGGTGACATCGTCCTTGTCAGTACATCCAAAGCTGAAGTGATGCAGCTCCAAAAAACTTGAGCTTCCCTAGAAAAATATAAGATTTGCATTGGACCTCGAGACGAATAAACAGATGGTTTTTTATACGTCATAGTGAAAAAAGGAACATGACTTAATGATAAATGGATGGAGAATAACACAACGTTATGAGCAAGTGGTAACACTCTACGTTTCAACCACCTCGGGTGGCTTAACGTTTAGAGGCATATGGTCTGATCGGTGTTTCCTTACCAGAAAGTATGAGTCATCATCTGCAGATGAGAATAACCCAGTACAAAACACGATGTGTAGCTTGTACAAAGCTTTTCCATCAGATAGAGTGGAGTAATACGAGCGGTCACTATGTGTAACATCAATGAATAAATAAATTCCAGTCTTCTATCCTACCTCTACTGTATACAAGTATTTGTCATAATTCGCCTTTTCAGGTAAACATTTCTGGTCTCATCAGACGTGGATTGATATCAGCCGTCAGAAGTACATGCTTGCTACGAACGTCATGTTTGCTGTCTAGACGACACTGATACCATAATCATCTAGGACGGAGAAGATGGCGTTGGTCATCACCCACAAGGGTTCAGTCTGTATCTACGGAAGAGATACGTCGGGCTTGTGATAAACAACAATGGAAACAAATCAGTGAGCACATCTTTGCACGGATGACTGATTCTGTAGACATAACTACACGCATTGAGTTGACTCGGCACCTAGAAAGAGGTGGGCACTCAACCACGGCCTCTCATTAAATGGATTAATTGAAATCGAGGCTCATTTTGAAGATTGCGAATGACACAATGATCCGTTGAATAGTCCAAATTATTTATGCTAAGTACAACTGACCGTCTAACAAGTGGGCTGGTAAGTCGCCCATAACTTCACTTCATTATCAGTTGGTTTGATCTCACGTTATCCAGGACTTACAGTTTCGCGTGTGTCACTCAAACCTCATTTTCCCTATCAGGCTGACCGCGAACTTTTGCTGTGCAATTTTTAGCTTGTACTTCCTTCAGTTTGCATGCCAAACTGGCAAACATTTGTTTGGCCCAAATAGCATCACGCCAAGTGTTCTGAACAACGTTGCCACCATCTGACAAATCTTGCCTCTGACTGCTTTGTAAAGTCATCATTATTTTCGTTGTAGCAACTGATGAACTGCCTCTGTACAAAACCACACACGTTCCGTTACTCGCTCTTTTCAAGTACAGAAACATGCAAAAGAGACTTACGCAAATCCCTACTGATAAGAAGAAAGATCTGTGTTATTTTGCCGTTCAAAGTGCATGCGGCAGCCGAGCTGATAACGCGCCAACTAACGGACGTGATCGGTAGTACCTATTATGTTGTAAGTCCCATCGTAACGTTCCACTCGAAACGGACGGTGTCACTTAAGCTGAAAGATAATGTGCCTAACAATGCTGTCTCATTTTTGATCTATTCATTTTCCTGTTCCTGTGGTTCAGCATATATTAATCGCCTCACTAGGCGTTTATCAGAAAGAATTCATGAACACTGTCCGGCGTGGCTTCGCTGCGGAACAACAAAAAACATTAACTCATCCATTCTGGCCCACCTAGTCGACTGTGACCGAAACACAGACACAGATAAGGCGTTTCGCAACGTCTACCGTGCCCCGGCCGCCACATCACGAAAGATCAGATGGCGCATCCTGTCTATAGTCGAGGCGGTCGAAATCCGATTGCGTCAGCGGGATCTGTTTGTTCAAAAACAGTTCGTTCATACCCTGGGATTACCGTGGCCAAACACCTGCAGTCAACCCACGCGACAATTTGATGCCGTCCCCCCCCACCTCACCCCAATTAACACTGGCTTCCCCAAACCTACCTTCCTTGTGAACATAACCACAACGAAGTCGTGTTTGTGTTTTACCCAATCGCTTTACCTTCGTACTATTTTTTATCAATAATTTTCTCTACCGTCTTCCAGTTTGATATATAATTGTATTAACCTGAAATGAGAATTTATCGAAAACAGTTCTGTTCGCTGAAACCAAGATTGTTCTTTTCAAGTCCATCAGACGTGTTGAAATATTGTTTATCGTCTTAAAGTACAACCGTCACTAACCCATCTCCTCACGTCTACACCTAGCTTTGCACTTCGTCATTCTGTCTGTAATTTTCTACGTGCGGTCTCTTCTTTTAAGCAAAATCACGAAAATCGGAAAGTAACATTTTATGTCCTACTTCCCCTTCAATTCCGCACGTCTTCTCATTTATTTGACGGTTTCCTTTTATTTTCGAGGTTTTCGTCAAAGCATTGTATGTTTTCGTTAGAAATTCAAACCCCCATCCTGACAGAAATATACACCACTGACAAGTTTCAACAGCAGAGAAGCTCAGGATTTGTGTTTCTGTTTGAAACGGGCTGACTGGGAAGTTTGTGCACATGCGAAGAATGTGATCAAACTTGAGTGATGCTCAATACGTTCGGGCTAGGCTTTAAGGCGATCACTGCCCAACTGTGAGAATACGTGCGGACATTATGTAGTCGTCACCGAGTCAATCTTTCTGACTTGTGATGCCTTATTACACAAGGTTTTGTTTGAAACAACTCATCTTCTTATTTTGGGTCTTTCTATACGCTTCGGAAGTTAAACACATGCGAGCACTTGTTCAGATATGGCGCGTGCGGTGGGCACAGGAACGCGCGTATTGCCAGGTGGCTTCAACCTTTTCATCTAGTGGAAGCACACACAAATGTAGTAGGATATTCTGTTAGGAAAGTATGTTGGTTTTGCTTTGTCCATTTGTACTTATTAATTAATACGTGTTCCCAACCCTGTACTGTCATTCAATCAAGTAGACGTTTGTCAGCAACCGGTTGTAACAATCATGGACCATTGTGGCCAAAACACTGGAACGAAGGAATCGAGCAAGTTGGTGTAAAATGCGTGACCATCCCGTGCTAGCCACTGCGACTGTGGTTACAGCAGTATATTGTGGCCGTCCGTTAGCCCGGCTAGGTTTTCAGACTTGTGTCGAGTAAGTTTCATAAGATACTATTCCCATGAACTGGTCCTGACTCTGGTTTCTGCTGTCCGGCCTACACATGTGGGACAATCACCATACAGCCACAAACCCCTGACTGATTATTGATTGCACCCGGATAAGGACAATCAGCTGGTTGATTGACCAAAATGTCACTTGTCAGGAAAACCACGTCCACTACAGTTGGCCAGCATTTCTTATTGCACCAATGAAAAACTGCACAAGTCCTGGAGTATATTCCCTATCTGTTGGATTTCATTCCATCGTAGACTGAAATGTCCATCCGTTTCATGTCGAGTTTAATGCTAGGAAAGCAACCACATTGGCCCATAGCGGTTGAAATAGGCTTTTCCAACCACATTGTACTAGTAATTGTCAGCGAGATAGTGGGCAGCTGTTCCGACCTAGCTGGGTCCAATTGGTATGACATATGTTTGGGACTCAAACCTTGTTTAGCATACAAATATCTAGATTACCCCATTGTCACTTGCGTACGGTTCGTGGTTTCAAGTCCCTGGCATTCTTGATGCCGATGAGACTCAATAAGATCTAAACATTTGCTCACGACTTGTGTTATTCACTTGGACGGATTAAAAAACTGGTTTATTTTGCAAAGGAGTTAGCCGAAATTGTGTCAGATACCATCAGAGGAAACAGTGAAGTAGATTTGTTCAAATCTCGTTCACAAACCTGTATTGTGTTGATCCACTCTCGCGTATGCAGAAATGATGATTCGGAGGTACAGTCGTAGACCAACAGGATCCCATCGGCTTTTCTATAGAAACTGGCAGAAATACTTCGAAATCTATCCGATAGTAGAAAGATAGAATGGGTCAGTGATTACAAAACGGACTGTTAGATTCGTATCAAGTCAATCACTACAACAATGATGAGAAGATCTGTCGTTATGAAAATCACCAACTCAGCGTTGAAGCTACTACTACAAATAATAAATTCGAGCTAGCTAGAAAATGTCTCTATAGAATAATTGACCCGGGAAATAAGCTTTGTAAAACGGAGATAAAAAGTAAATTAAAAACGAAGTTGTTTATGTCATAGACAAACCATAAACACAAAGATTCTTCAACACCTCTTTAAGTTGAAACGTGCGGTTGCCCGATGACTAATAACAACTGTTATGTCACGCTCTGACAAAACCAAGTGCAAAGCATAGGTGATCGCCTATTCAAGTGTCTCAGTAGCAACTTTGCACTTGGTAGCGAACAGTATCTAAATAAGTTGTATAACCCAAGCACAAAGAAGAGCATTTTATGGTGAACATAGGAGGAAAACGTAGGATTCAAAGGTAAACCAAAAATTGTTGACACTGCTCTTAAACCATTTATTGTTGTTACCATATCGATCGCATATTTATTCGGACCATTCCTCTAGTTGAGAAAACTTTTCAACCATTTGGCAGGCCATACAACTATTAGTAAGGTCACCTTTTCTGAGATTCTTGACAGACTGGTTGGTAAAAGCAAGGTGGTTGGAGAGACAAAGTAAGTGGAAACCGCCACATTTATACTCAAATTTATGACCGTTACTGGTAAGATCATGTATGTATTTCCTGTCCATTAGGCCGAATACTTTGTTCATAACTGTTGGTATTTTAGCAATGCCAACAATCACCAGTCAAGCTAAAACCCTTCTAATCGACCTTTCAATGCCATAACTACCTATCTAGATATGGGTTCGCCCACAAAGATGTTATCAATCATACTAATAAAACTATCCGATAGCAGTGCCTGCTGAAAAAGAACACGCTACTAGATATACACTGGACTGTGATCGCAGTGTTATACATAGCGGTCTGAGCGAACGACACAAACCAGCCATTGCCTAATCCAAACGAAATGACGACGCGGCGGATTCAACAAATGATCCATCATTGCAGGCCCGAACTCGTTGCTTATCACTGAACATCGAAGATATGTATATATAGCACGAAATGACCACATGAAGTAGCAGGCATGTCACTATATATATATATATATATATATATATATTTGAAGTATTAAAAAGAGGGCAAACACTGAGTAGTGAACGATTTATTGTGACGTTTCAAATCCACACTAGGATCCGTTATCAAACAAATAAATGTGTTGGAATGTGATTGCTATGCCTCTCACCGTGTTCGCCTGTCGGTCAGTCTTCGCTCGTTTTTGTTCCAGTGTCAATGATGCTGACGTAGTGGCTGTCTATATCTACGTGTCGATTGAACAAATTTCGCGAATAGAGAGCCTCTAGTACAAGCCGTTCCCCTTTCATCTTTGCCCGTGCGACCACTTTCGCATGATCTATGTTGACCTCGTGGCCTGTGTCCGCGCCGTGGTGCCACAGTTGTGATCTAGGGTCGGCTCGTCGCATCGCTAATTTGTGTTCGTGCACGCGTCTGCGAAGCTGTTTGCCTGCCTCTCCCACATACTGTTGGTCACACCCCAGACATGGAATCGCGTAGACCACGCCAGACTGTTCGTGTGGTTCTACACGATCCTTAGCGTTCACCAAAACTGAACGGAGTGTTGAGTTTGACTTGTGTGATATTTGGATGCCCAGTGGTTGCAGCATCCTTTGTGCTGCTTCAGATGTGCCGTGAATATATGGAACTGTCATTCGCGTTTTGGGTTCTGTACATTCAGTTCTTGTGAAACCCCTGACAGATGCCTTTATGAAACTGCTGGGGTACCCATTAGAAGTGAACAGTTTGAACAGGTACTTTCGTTCTTGTCTTCTGAGTTCAGCTGAACTACAGTGTGTGTCTGCAAGTCGAAATAATGTCCGCACACAGCTTTTAAGTTGACTGGCTGGATGATTGCTATCACACCTGAGAATGACGTCAGTTGCTGTCGGTTTACGATAGACAGTAGTTTCAAGCTTGCCATCCAGTTTTCTTATGACCGACACATCGAGAAACGCCAATCGTGAATTTTCTTCCTTTTCCCGTGTGAAGGCCATTCCATCTATTATGTTATTCAAACAGTTGTGGAAGTGGTCAAGCTGATTACGAGGTAAAACAACAAATGTGTTATCCACATATCGAAGCCACACTTTAGGTTTAAATGTATGAAGGGCTACACTCTCGAAGTGCTTCATTACGGCGTCTGCAAGTAGTCCTGATATGGGTGAGCTCGTTGGTGTGCCTCTCTTCTGCAAGTAGACCCGGCTGTCAAATAGCTGGTAAGTCTCCATGCAAAGCTCTACTAATTGAATTAATTCTTTTGGAGAAAGATTCGTCCTATTACGAAGGTTATTGTCCTCATTTATCAGGAGCTGCAAACTTTCTATCGCAAGTTTCTTCGGTATGTTAGTGAAAAGCGATGTAACATCGAAAGAAACCAGTGTGTCGTCTTCTTCCAATTCCAGGTTCTTAATCTGTCTCAAGAAGTCAGTCGAGCTGTTTGCGTCATGATTATCGTGGGGTAAACATGGCCGGAGAATACGAAAAAGAAACTTCGCCAATTGGTAGTTCTGGGCCGTCCTGGATGCAACGATTGGTCTCAGTGGTACTTGATCCTTGTGGACCTTTGATAGCCCGTATAACCGTGGCACTGGTCCCTCAATAGGTCTAAGGTAGTTAGCCTGTTCTTCTGTAAGTGATTTCTTTTTCTTGAGACCTGTCACCGTTTTGGTGATTCGGGCCCTCAGACCTTTTGTAGGTTCTCCTAGGACATGCTCGTACGTTGCGGCGTCTTTTAAAAGATCGTTCACTTTGTCTTTATAATCTTGTCTATTCAATATGGCTATAGCGTTCCCTTTGTCTGTGGGTAGAATGACAGTTTGATCGTTCTTCTTAAGTGTCATCAGGACCATATTTTCATTAGTAGTTAAGATGTTTGTTGGTTTTCGATTGGCGAGGTGTTGACACATCTTTGTCCTGACAGACTGCTGCATTTGCTCATTTAGACCGCTGCGTTTCAGTCCCGATTCAAAACATGCAACGAAATCTGTCGTCGATGCGTCTGCATAATGGAATTTCAGACCTTTTAACAGAACGGCCTTTTCGTTGAGTGTCAACTGATGGTCTGATATATATATATATATATATATATATATATATACATAAGGCATTATGGAAGGCAAAGAGGGAGAAAGGCGCAGCGGAACGGATGACTTGATGTATTTATGGCTTCACAACACGAGCGCCACTTTCTCGTATTCCTTAGTTTAACGGATAGCTTTCCTGGCTGAAGGTGTTAATTGTCCTATGCACCCCAGCTGAGAAGCCGGAACTACCTACTGAAACAAACTTCAATGTTGGTAACTTCATGTCAAGAAACCACGGCATACACTGATCATCAGGCCACCTCTTTCAGCCTAATCAACCCTTTGTAAATAAGGCACTAGGTGGCGGGCAATGAGTTGGTGTTCGTACGATGTGACCAAGACGACAAAGCCTGTAACACTGTATTGAGAGGTCAACAGAACCTATTTATTCCGAAGGCATATCGACGAATTTCATCACTGTTGACACGTTGTCTTTTCCGTACGTCGATGATGGTTCGGAGACTGGGATCATGCCAACGCCGCAGATGAAGTAAGTTAACAAACGCCATCTGAGCCTCAGCTGTACCATCTGTTATCTCATCATACATTCCGTCTGGGCTGATTCAGCTCCCAAGTTACAGGAACTTCTTAGCTATCTCCATTGGTAGACTATCAAGAATGAGAGCAGATGCGGAGTCCTGCCAATCTTACAGCAATACCTGGCACTATGACAGTGCGTAGGCCGTATGAAGCTGACGAAATGGAACATCTGGCCTGTATAAGATACACTGGGGTTCCTGTAAATCGCCACGAGTTGGAGCAATGTCGTCTGCATACTCTGTATCTCAAGGCCGAATATTTGGAAGCGGCTCCACACTATCATATTTCCAGTATGTGGTAACGTACTCTAAGATTTAGTCTATTGCAAAGTTGAATAGGAAAGGGGAAGCTGGACAACCCTATCACACTCCACTTGAGATGTGGAAATTCAAAAAGACACTTCCGTGAGCTCCAACTTTACCACAAGTCTCATAGTAAATTATATTCTGTATGTCGTTATACTTCTCGGACACAACCTTCCTCCATGGACAGTCCTAGATTACAGTTCTGTCAACGAAATCAAAGGCTTTTGTGACGTCTAAAAGGCGGCAGTTACTGGCCTTCTATATGAATGACGAAGTGTAAGCGTTTGATCCACACGGCCATGACCAGGGTGAAGCCTGGCTTGCTTCTTAAGCATATGTTGTTTGTGCGTTTCTGTTAGTCTACGAATTGTGAGGACTGTGTACAACTTCGACGCAGTAGGAGTCAGGTTAATTCTCCAGGAAGTTGCACACAAAATGCATGAGCCGTTTTTGAAGATGGGAATGCTGTTAGCCAAGCCTCAACCACTTAAAACCCAAAGAGTTTTGGAGTAGACCCGTCAGTTGGTTGACTAAAAACTTGGTCCACATCTGTAGAAATGAATGGGCGGGGCTTGACCGGGCCGACTACTAACAAGACCATAAGTGAATTGATACACACCACAGACAAAACCTTCATTTACCCTAATTCTTGAGATGTAAAATGTGCTACATTTGAAAGATTGAAATATTTGGGCGTGTTGAATAAGTTGTGTGGATAGTTGCACAGCGAAGTTTTACTACAGCATCATGAATCGATAGAACCGCTATTCGACTGATTGACATCAACAGTGTGTATATCTAACCGTGACAAAATCGGTGTTCGTTGCCTAAGACCCACTTGAGTAATTCAGATAACCCAGTTTGTAAAACAGAATGTAGGTGCATTGATGCTCCACTCACATATGTGGTAGGGTTTAATTAGTTCACTTTATGTATGCAGTATCATTGCTTACGTGCCGCTTTGTATTTTATCGAAGTTATTGTCTGCGCAATTTATCGTATGGTGTTTAATTCAGCACAGCCCATCTAGATTTGTACGGCTGCACCTCAGAGAAATCAATATCTTTAACTTACTGTGTTACTGATTAGGCCCGCCGAGAGTAATATACGTTAGACGAGATTAATGTGTAGCATAGGACTACCAGTTTGTAATCCTAAAAAAACCCACTGACACTCAATTTTGAAAAAAAGAGCTCGCTTTGGATACTTTATTTTGAACGACACAACAATTACAAAGCTTTCTAGCTTGAAAAAAAGTGAAAACTGTCAGTTTCAGCCGTCTACAGATTGTCGCATGTGTTACAGTGGTAATTTTACGAAGCACTGTTACTAGTCACGTCACAATCAACTTTTCTATGAAGTTATTTCGTATCATGATGGATGAGACGCAAATCACTCAAAACAATTCACAACTGAAGACCTCATTCACAGAAAACTGCTCGCGCTAGAAATGTAAACAACAATGGATGTGATTGACTCGTTATCAGTTCGTGAACAGACAATGACAGAACCCACACAAAAAAGTGTAAAAAGTTTTAGCTCCTTCAGTGAGATCAAGAAGTTGAGGTTGTGAAAAATAACCTGAAGATGTCGACAAAAAATGTCATTCAACACGTAAGGACGTTGAGTATACTGTGTACTATACATGTGCTTGAGAGCTCATTAAGAAGCTGCTCGTCACAGACCAGCGTTACTAATGAGAGCGCAAAAAGGTAGCAAATAACCTGTGGTCGATATCTAATAGAGGACTTATGATAAAAAGTTGTTTGTTGTTACGCGAAATGAGTGAGTTAGTTAGTGTGACACAGTGTTCCATTAGGATGAATGCGTTCGTAAGGCTTTTTCCTCCACTGGTACAGACAATTTGTTCGGCTCTACTGATATCAATTTTGAACAGGGATTAGCAAAACCTCGAACACTTGAACATCGCTCCCTTACGTCCTCAGTTGGATCGGGGTTGTTAACTTAATCTAAACCATAAATTTGGCGGTTCACTCTCCATCTCATGAAACAATAATTAAACCCTAGGTCAATTCAGCCTACATTTTCGATGTCTACTCTGTTTAGTCTGTATGAGAAAAAAAGTTCTGATTTGTTCCGAAATGGAGATTAGGTCTGGTCAAATTTACCACCGACTGAACAACTACGGGAACAATTAAGCAACCTAGTTCCTACTCCAAAAAATCCTGGTCATATCGACTTTCGGCTACTACACAAGCAAGGTAGACCGTCCCTCGACATGGTCCGGTGTGATTACATTACTGGAACAGACGACACCGAGAGTGACATCGATTTGTGGTGTTTGCGTCACGGACTTATGTTACACCCTTCCACCTGTGTGGCTAGACCAAGGGCACCACCCACTGTCGGCGTTCTGTGTGAATATACTGTCGGAGGTGACACGTATGTGCGGACAATTGTTGAAGAAAATATAACAATGAAATCAAAAGGCATAAATCGTACGATATTAATCGACATAACATTTCCTACACTCTGAACGTGCGTGTAGACTTAGAAGGAGACAGACAGAATTAAGAGGTAAAACAGTGAGCGGATAAAAATGAACACTAAGCTACCACGGTTACTTGCAACGTGTTGGGTTCGGCTGACTACTTACTAGCCAGATCTGCGGAATTTTCAGTACGAACTGTTCGTGAGGACAATGAGGTGTACAGATGTGTCTAGATATTAGCACCTCAGGGAACCACGAGAAATTCACACCAGTGTTCCTAACTAACGCAATGGTGGCATTGAGAAAGGTATATCTGTGTCCACGTACAGTCAGGAGCATGGAAATGAATGAATTTTGGTTCTGCTTTTATATTGACGAGTTTTTGCTAAAGACCTCTAACTGTATGTACCTGACGAAGTTGGAATGAATTTTCTGCAATCCGGTTGTCATAGTGACGCTTAGCCTTTTCAGTGTAGTGCGCACCGTAACTGTTCGTATATTCGTAAGTCATAGGCAACGTGACAGGTTCATCTTATTAAAAGACTGTAAAAGTATTGTTGTGCGCTGTAGTACACGCACTTAGGCATCGAAATAAGTTTTCGGAGATAGTAAAAGTTAAACGACAATTCAGTCGTTTAGCGGACTGATAATCCGTGAGTAAAATTGTCAGATAAACAACCTTTTCACTATTTCCACTTCCTCCAGTTTTCCAGCTATGTGGTAATTGGTGCCTTCCGTTGATTTGCTTAGTCTATGGCGGCCGTAAATTCATCTTGCAATACAGTACGGAGTTCGTGTAATGCTTTTTGACTTGTATGGAACAAAAACGATTAAAGTGAGCATACTGACCAACCGATGTCGATGTTTCGTAGACTAATCGAGAAAGCAAGTCGCAATTTCTCTGGCTCATCCGAGAGTCCTGAAACTCCAACTAATCTAAAGTTTTTGTCAACTATGAGCTTGCTGTTGTTTAATGTATTAGTATCCTACTCCCAAATGACCAGCCTGCTTAGATTATGCACCTGACTATGACCGAGACGGCCTTAGTGTACTGTATGCACAACAAATTTTCAAAGTGGCGTTTAATTTCTCCCTTCGTGTTCATAAAAACCGGCTGCGCTCATATTAGGGTGGTCAGTGCAAATGCGTCAATTTGGCTGTAGATGCATTCCTCAATGGCAGGTTCAACTTTGTGAACGCAAAAATCTAAGAATTCCTTACGTTTATTAAGTCCTACAAATCGTTGTATGCAGTTCACAACTGTACTCAGTAACATCATCTGGTGGGTTGTTTGTAAAAACAAAGCCTATATATCGAGGGGAAACAAACAATTAACCCCAATCCTCATGTCATTGTAGTGTTCAGTTAACTGGATTGTTTTTAAGATTTAACTCTATACGATTTTCTTACTAATCCCAGCAAGCTCACGAACCACCTGTCGCGTTTGAGTTACAAACACTTGACGGTCGACAGAATAAGACACACTGGAAAACCGTGACTATGAGTCTCGGTTAATCCGTCATATATATGTATGTCATGCAATTATCAGAAGGCTTGAGTTCATTGTCTTATTCCTCAGATATTATTCCTTCCTGATGCGGTTCAAACAGCTTTTCCCTGATACTCTTTCTGATTCTCAAAATGTTTTCAAGTTATTTTCTGCCTGTTGTAAATCTTTAGATATTTCTGAACCACTTTTGTTTATTGATAAATGGATTGAGAATAACACAACGTTACGAGCAAGCTGTAATACTCTATGTTTCAACCACCTCGGGTGGCCTTCCTCAAATGTGTAAACAAGAGTGTTGACAGCACACTTGAGGAGGGCCACTCGGGTTGGTTGAAACGTAGAGTATTACAGCTTGCTGGTAACGTTGTATTATTTTTAATCTATTTATCAATAACATGTCAAACACGACTCTTAAACTGTTTGACTCCATTCGTACTCAATTTGGTGTGGATATCCCACTTTTGTTCATGTTTATCACAACAAACTCTTTATCAAGCTATGAAATACGAAGACCTGGGTTCGACCTCAGCCGTTTCAGTGCGCCTGACTCAGTTAGTCTTTCTGCCTAAAACAGTAGTTTCGACCTTTAGGTGCCAGGGACTACTAGATTAAAGTTGAGCCACTTCAGATTCTCCTCTGGCATAGGATTCAGGTATTTCGGTTCAACCAACAAGTTTTCGACCATGGTTGTATTCTGTTTAGACAGTTTAGTTTCAAAGTATCGCTCGTTTTGTCCACATAAACCCCGCCAGAGATAAATCAGTTTCGGGTTGTTTGTGTTCTTTATAATTGTGCTACTCCTATCTGTGAGTTCTGAATGAACGAAGTGCCGTGTCAGTTGAAGTCATGTGATTTGCATCCCTAATTTCATCGTCAGAATTTTGTAAAGGAACCATTTGTTTCAGATTTCTCAGACTAGCAGAGAAACATGAGAATGTGCTCTTCCAAGTGACAAAGACAATTTCGCCATTTATATGCTTTATAGAATACTTTGGAACTAACAGTGCACAGTTCCATCGCACGTTCTGACAGATTTTCTGAGTGAGCTGCATATATCAGTTTCAATTTATTGCACCCCATTGTGATTCTCTCCTACGTTGCTGCTATGATTTATACAGAATAATATGCCAGCGGATTACTTCCTTATTTCAGATGGCTGCAATTAGCAACTCGAATTCCGAGTTTCAGCAACGTCCAATACTGACAACTTTATGTAATTTCTCATGTTTCCAAAGCCTTAGACGTTTTCTCGTTGTTAACTGATCAGTCAGTATGCTCAGGCTAACTACAATGTACTTGTGTAAACTCAAGTCTCTAAGATGAAGGCAAATTGGTTTAGAGTTTGGAAGAAAATGACGCAGTTAATGAATAACTGTAAAATACTGTACCTGGCTTACATCGCACAGTCACATATAACGTGTAGTTTTGACTCAATACCCATGTCAGAGATGCTTTCATATATATCCAGTTCAACCATGAGGCTATTTTCATGCCTTTGCAAACGTTGAATCGATTCAATCGTCCCAGCAATTTAGATCCATAATCTACGATTAACTTGGTCGATCACTCCATTTTTTAGTAATAAGTCCTTTTAGAAGGAAGCTGGGGGAATTGTGTCTAAGTAGTTTGTGTAGAAAATGAATTATGTATAAAAACACTGGATGCAGCAATGGTATATTTTCGCGTAAGTTATGCAATTGTGCTGTAATTGGCGAAAAGCACACAAGCTGTTCTATGGTACTGTATAACTTTCTTCTGTAAGTGTATATTTATGCTCTTCAAATGTGGTGAACAGACAGTTCGAGCAAATGTACGCTTATGTTAAAGTTGACTACAGTGACAAAGTGGTCAACGATTCTCTTCAGAGAATATGTGTACACTGTTCGCAGTTTGTGTTTGTTGATGTTGGTCCGCTAGTCAGTGGTGTAAACTCCCAAAGTCCAATCAAATCCATGGAATCACCTCAAGCTAGGATGTAAAATTTGACAATCCCAGTTGCGTACATACTAAACAGGCAAGTTATCAAAATTGCGTGAGGATTACTAAGTTTGACACATTTTAGATCTACAGTGCTTTGACAGCCAGTAAAATGGAGTTGGGACAGACGAACTTTGAATACACTTTACATCTGAATAAGGTAATATATGAGAAACCTGATATGTGCATACTTTACCTTCACAAAAGCCAAAGTAAAGAAGAAACCAATTGTGGGTTTATTAAAAAAAACCATTCTCTGTGTGGATGGTGGATTTATTATTGATCTGGTTAAAACTCATTGACAAATTTTTATGTGAAATGTAGCCGTCTTTGTTATTCCACAGATCATGCAAGCAGATTTGAATTAAATGACCTCTTTGCAACACTATGATATGCGTATCTGATTCTTGCCTCACAATACCTCTGTCGGGTTGTTATGGTAGGTCACAGAAATGACTATAGACCAACTAAGAAATTTTTACCGCTTCTTAATCAGTTAAGAAAAAGCCCGGTTGTTCCCAGTCGGATATGACACCTGCCAGAAACCACACCGCAATTAAATATCTGTATAAATAGCTTACTACAACGACTAACAGCCAATGCACTCTGGACAATTAAACACGTCCACTGTACACTGTACATTAACCAAACATTCCTTACCTTTCCTGTCCGGCTGTGTCCCAAATTTGAAGCATAGTAGACCGCCCATCCACAGTTATTGATCGCATCTTCATGTCAATGCCTAGATAGGGGAAATGAAGGATTCCGATAGTGAATAGTGTGGTTTTTCAATTCCGGTATAAAAAATATGAACATTAAGATGCCTCTGTCGGTTACTAGGATCATCCACAATAGATGGACCTTAACCACAAACGCGTGACTCGAGTTTTGTTTCGAAATTACGGTTCACGATTAGTGCACGCAATGGTCAAAATGATGATAAGATTATACTCAGTTGGTAATAATTAGACCAGCATTCACTTTAAAATGTTGGTTATTCCAGAAATACATAGGACCACCAAAGAGCGTGTTTGATAAAAGTGTTTCTTAATCTACGTGTACATTTGTACTAACAACAGCAGGAAAGAAGTGAGTATACTATCACTAGGAAGCGACATTTTGAGTAGAATTTCAAAAGAAGTATATATGCTGTTCATTCAGTTTTAAGCATGGGATTCATCATTCATGCATTCTATTCAAGAGAGGTTTTCAACCTTTCATCCGGTCTGTGATTTTTCCAAACAAGTCACTCCCTAGGTCTCTGTTTTGTGGAAGCTTCGTGCTTATTATTACGACCGATAGGTTTTTGATGAGTTTAGTTCCAAACAACGCGCAAGCCAACCAAAGCATTCGGCAAGTTGATATCAAAAACACAATTTAGAGAGATGGGATACTATCATCACGTTGTTAGATGAACTTCCTACCGTGCATCAATCAGCATAAGTGAAAGGTTCGTTTCGAATGTGTTATGGAAGAAGCTGGCATCCACTTTTCATCTGGCATTACTAATTTGGTTATTGCTGTAGAGTAAAGCCGATCTTCGACTAGGGGAGACTAATGATTTCATGTCAGGTTGGTGAACTGTTTTCGTTTTTTATAGGTTATGCGAATAAAATGTCCGAATACCGAGACTTTCCAAATTAACTTGTTCGTCCTTGAAGATGACGTTGTTGCCACGATCACTTAAGGTGTATGTGAACATATCACTTAGAAAAACTACTGAATTAAATTCTTGTAACTTAAGGGTGAAACATGATTGAGTGACCATTGCTGAATTCGTGCACACATTTGAAATTTCACTTGCATCACTTGCATCTAAACAGCAATTATTATTGTATTTGGGGGGCGGATTCAACAAATCATCTTTTATTGAACCTTATGTCTTCTCAGCTATTTTGTCATACAATACTTTGTGGAATGTGTCACTAATGTGTGAGCAACCACCTTCTGTACAGTCATCTAAAAAGTTTTTTCAGCTAATTTCTACATCTCACTTCCAGAGTAGCGTTTCAAGTGAACGAAATGCGGGTAGTTGATCTACATAGCAGAATAAGGTTGAAGCCCGTCGGAAGCACATGACCGGTTTCGTGGTTGTTACCGCACATGAACTTCGACCACATATCCTACTATAAGAACGGCAGATGCTCAGAGTTGTAGGTACTAGCTCAATTATGAGTCAGTTGTACCTTTTGTCTTAGATTCGATGAAGTTTGTAGATCAGTGGTGATGTTAAATCACTAGCTGGAACTGAGCAAAAAATGAGTTTTCCTCAGAATGTCAAATGACATCATAATTTCTATAAAATGTGGTAGCACAGTGATTAGTTGGCGGATTTTAGCGCACACATGACAGAGGTACTTAGTGGTCGAAATTCGCTGAAATTCGCTGGTATTCAGTCAATGAGTTCTTCTCATTCGTTAATCTCTAGCTGCATAAGTGAATAGAGAAACAAAATATCTGTATAATTTTCCACGAAGACGTTGAACAACGCGCAGCAATAAACTAACGATCATAACTAGTTGAAAACAGATTGGTTCACAGCGCCAAGATAACACTGAACAAGTTGACAGAGTGGATAATTAGACAATCTCAACAGTTTCCATCGAAAAACCGTTCCCGAGAACCGAATCACAGTATAGTGCCAAACAAGCCAAAGTCGAATTATATTTACACAATATGACATTTACACTCAACAGAATAGGCAAGAGGCGTAAAAACCTACGGCCAAAAGTTTTCGTGGTTAAGTAACCTGAATAACTGGCCTAATCTCCCGAATACCTGTCATGTATGCGCTAAAATCCGCCAACTAATGACCGTGCTACGACAGATCCAGGTAAGAGGTTCCAGTTCGAACATGCTCAAGCCAAGTGGCTTGTTTATCGACGTGGTTTCAACGAGCTACCATTGAGGTGGTAGTTTGAGTCATATATGAGTGCACTCTACAGTTACTGACGGAGTTTGTGACCGATCTGATACGCAAAAATTAGGCTACCTGTCGATATTTCCTACAAAATGGAAGTGATTTAGTTCAGATTCAGTCCGCACGAGTTGACGGTTTACATAAACCAATCCGTTTTGTCGTCTTTCTTTTAAACCACGGTCTGATGAATATCTTTCAATATTGGCAGGTTTGAAAGTTTAACCCAAGATAGCGACAATAAAAGTGAGTTGAGTGTCGTAGAAAGCACAACTAACTTCCTTGGTAACGCTCAGTGATGAACTTGTGGTGAAGGTGTCTAACATTACACTTGAGTCTGTTACATGGATGCCCATTCTTAGTAGTTCGCTGGTGTTAGGCAAGCAAATCGCTCTGCTGTCTTTTGTACTCAGTGATACGGTTGCTTAAAAACTTATGATCTCTGCGTAGTCAGCGTACAGTAACAGCAAGAATCGAACGAACGGAAGGATTTCTAGCACAGATTACATTCACAGTAATGGTTCGAATATGAAACTGTAGAACATCGCTATTAACAAAGTACTCGTCAGAGAATGTGTTGTCGCTGTTTAGAGTAAGGCGGTGATGTCCGTCCATTCACCCATGTATGTGTTCGTTAGTTCTATACAAACAGAGCTTATCTCAAAGGGCCGAATGATCATTTAGGCCGAATATTTTTAAGAAGATTGATACCACCCATTACCTCATCACCCTCCCCACTTGTTCACCGTTTCCAGACAGTGTTTGGATTAGTAACGCTGAAACGTCCGTTTTGAAATCCGTGGTGGCTTTTCGAGCACTAGTACAAAATGGGTTCGGTGATTATATGAGTGGTAACCAGTTAGATCTAGATATTGTGAAAATTGCACTTCTTAATAGACCTCGTTACTAATCAACTGAGTGGTTTTCTGAATCCCGTAACATATTGATTAAACACCATCAGGGGGATTAGTCTGGACCCAGAGGACCAGTTTCACGAGGTCTTACTTTTGAAAACTCATATGCGGTATGAAAACAATCAATTTTTCGGAGCCGGCGGTGTAAGTTTCAAACAGGATGTCAGATCCAGGGAGGTGGTAATAAGTATTCTAAGGTGTTGGTTACTAACAGTCTGTCAAGACGACTTCTGATTTCGGTTGATACGACGTAATAAACTAATTTAAGGTTATTGACACATTTTGTTTGGACTGGTTGAAAGTGCTATAGACGCTTATCGTCTCTGCCAGCCGTTGATGCTAAAGTTAGTCTGTAAAAAAGCAAAATTAAGGGAGGCAGTAGACATCACTTGACCTACATTAATCAACTGCTAGGAAATTCAGAGTACTAAGTCATCTTCTTTGAAATACTTAACTACATGTTGCGCACAAGAAAGTGACTCTGTCTTTTGTGTACAGGTGAAATTGCTATTGTCTGTTTACTGAAACTAAACCAGAAGCAGTTAAAATAAACTGTCATCCGCCTAAACGATGTCAAAGTTTAGACTGATACACTTGAATGCTACCCAATATCGCAAGGTGGTTACAATCAAAACCCGATCATTCAGATGGTATTCATGGCGGGATCACGTAAAACTCTATTGTAAATGCGGTGTTTACGATTTCCGTTATGATTGCGGAATCAGTGGTACGTATAACGAATTGCGTAGATAAAACTGCACCAACAACAGTTTCCATGACAAGGTCAATCGGGGAACAACTAACCTAGGTGTCTTCTAAATGAACACTGCACGTGATAGACACCAAGCACATACCTATTGTGGAAACGGATGTACCAGTGAATTTGTTATCACACAGTCTGATGAGAAGGCTGGTCTTTCCCACTGCAGAATCTCCAGCAAGCATGACTCGAAATATGCGTAATTTATCTTCGATTGGCATGGCCGGGATGGGGGTGGATCGGTGCAAATTTCGTTTGGACATTGTCTGCTCGAATAAGTCATACGAAGGCTCCACGCTGGACTGGACGGAGTTTGGCGTACCCACATGAACTTCACAGCTTTGGTCGGGGATGACTATGTTCGATCTCAGACCAACCAGTACATCTTCTGAGGTATTTTGTCCGTCACCTTCAGTCTGGATAACCTAGGATAGTGGATTTGAAAGGAAATCAACGTAGGAAGGCGAGTCTGTCAACAGGTGTGATCGTTCATTTGTTGCCTGAGAGTGCCACTTGAAGGTTACTCGGCTGTCTGCTAGATATCTGAGCAGATCAACCATAGGCAATTAACCTAAAGCAAAATTGGTCCATACCGGTGGTCATATTCCCACCCTTTTGTACAGACCGTAAATGAGCTTGGGCAGTTTACAAAGATGTCTGACATAAAAACAACCTTTCTCAAATTCACCGCAATAAATGTTCATTTCAGATTCAAATATTGGATTACGATATGTGGTTGATACAACCTATCAGTCGAATCCCAGTTGATAAGAGAGGGTCAAGGGAACCAAGACCCAAACGATAATGTTTTGAAACTGCTGAAGAAACTACCGCAAGCTGTTAGCTTTTTTCAACAAGGTAATAGTCCTTTGAGCATTTGCGAAAGGTTTTAAATGAAACGGTCATGTTTTTACTGTGATTTGAGTTTGATCACTAATAAACCGTGACATCATATCGATGCTCTGATTTTCTTAGACGTGGTGCGCATGAAATTCCAATGTTTCTGGTTCCATGACTTGGTGTGAAAACATTTTGACATTTTGATAATACACCTCTTTATTTCTGTATTACTACTATCTGCTGTACTCCCGTCTTTTAACGAATTTTTAACGACACTGTTGCTGAATACACCGTACTGTAACCACAGCTTCCGAATCCAGGTATGACGATTAGTCTACATATCGGCCAATACATTATTGTGCGCCACTGACCAACAAAACATTACAAGTGCACAAAAGGAAATCTGGAAACATTTACTACAAGAGCTACTAGCTTCTAACCAAACAACGAAATTAGCGTAAGGAATCTCTTAGCGGTGGAACAGCCGGAAACAAACAGTTTTCGTTTACTCTAAGTGCCAGTTGTTGCCGGACAATGCTGTACCGAAGTGACGTGATAAACAGAGTATTAGTAAGACAAGAAAACGTTGTAGTAAAATGTAGCAATCAGGTTTTAATGTTGATCAAGCGCAGGTATTCAGTGATAGAATAGTAACATCTGATGACCGTGTGTATGTGTGTGTGTCAGAGCAATGGAACCCCTCTTTGTTAGGCCGAACATTTGAACATAAACCACTGAAGTGGATTAAATCGACGATGGGACCCAGAAGAAAGCCTGTTGGTCAGGCTGCATGCTATGGATTTGCAATTCGCCGTGTTTAGCCTCCTGAACCCGCCACATGGATGAGTTCTAAATGGAAGTCATTTAGGTTAACGGTATTCGACGTGAACACGATCGCAGACGGCTACAAACATAATAAACAAAAGATGCAGTTATTTAGGAAATGATTACTGAGTCTTTGGTAGCGGACGGGTGCAACGAGACTGAGCTGGAGAGGTTTATTCATTGGAAAAAATTCAGCCAATTGCAACGCGCACAAGCCTATGTTAGTGGGACTGTGTTCGAACGACGCGCACTAATAAAAACCGGTGGTCAGATGCTAAATTGAATTTGTTTGTGTGAGGCGGTGATTAGAACGAGTTGTTTAAAAGCGCGTCGGACTTAAACAACCGGACCGCTGAAATCAAGATCACGGAAAGCAGCAACAAAAAGACTGAGTAAAATGCAACAAGTTTGTTGTCTGACAGCATACCTTAAACACTTTTGGTCATTTATAAGATGGGTATTATATTTCCATTAATCTGAGACATCAAGTTGAATATCACCCACAATTGATTGCAGCTGTCGCATTCCCATAGACTTTCTAGTCGGCCCTTTTCAAAAAGAAGGACTAGACTCGAGTTTCGCTCTCATTAGAGCTCGTCAGTAGTGCATATCATCGTCACTGCCTGGACTTGGACCACGGAAAGTCTACGGGAATGCGACAGCTGCGATTAATTGTGTGTGACGTTCAACTTGATTACTCATCAGTAATCTGAGATTGTTTGGTGCCGCTCCGATCACTGCGTATCATAAAATTCTGCAAATTATGTTAATCGAACAACACGACTGCTTAAAAGAAATGAAAAGTTCCTAAAATGGTTGTAATGACATATTTAAATAAGCTCGTACTACAACTTACCACCCTTAATCAAACTGACTGACTGACAGAAACAATCGCACAATCAGGGAGTAGTTGGTTGTTGAGAAAAGAGCCGGGTTGAGATGTCATCATCGCTTCTGCCAACTCATCACCCTTTCCCACCAGATACAATAATGAATTCGTTATTCGAGTTAAGTTGTTGACCAGTACTGTCAGTTTAACACAAAAATGTTTTGCCAGAAATCAGCACGTGGATGAGTGAGTTACCAGTAATAAATTGTTTAGCCAAAGAAAACCTCATACTTGTACAGGAGTCCATCACAGAACGGCCAACCATACGATTACCTGTTCCATGCAATGTTTTGAATGTCAAGCACAGAGACCGGAGGATTAAGATCTACGTAGTTTTTCCCGCGAAGTCGATGGGACATTATATCGCAGTGGAATATTGTGTCTCAGCGCCCTTAGGGATAATCGATAAAAATGTGCATCGGGTACAGAAAATCAAGGTTTGAATGTGACGGGATTCGTCTATTAAAAAAACAATAAACGTTAGATTTTTCAACACTAGCAGTACCGACATGCAAGTCATTGAGAGAACAGCGTAAATTCGAGGAGTTTGCTGCAGCTGCAATAAACGTTTAAGGGGAAGAATGCAGCAAACATGACAGACTGGTCTACGCTGCGCGTGAGTAAGCGGACAGAAGTACTTGTTGAAGTAATTATGTGAACAACTGAAGGAACAGCTTCCGGGGAAAGGTAACAGAATCAATTTTGTAACCATGTCTCCTAAGTTTGTGCTGAGGCATGTACGCTGTTGCAGTTGTGTGTTTGCTTTCGTTCTAGCGTGAAACACATGATACCCCATTTCGATTCGCCAAATATACAGACGTTATGCTACCAAAGTCTTTGGCTCACGAAAACTTGTGTCACTCAGTTTTAGACTGTCGATTCTAAACCAACTGCAAAAGAGCTCTAGCAAATCTGCTAACGGTTTGTTTAGTCTGTACATAAATTGTACTACCTGGTCTTGTATGAACCCTGTGTCTGACAGCAAGGAACTATAGACCGATTCTTGAAGCATCAGCGACATTTGAGGTGGGGCCAAATCTACATCTACAAGGTCATCCGCATTCACGGATCTCTAATAGCGGATCTCCTGTCACCTGACCATGATCAATTGTACCAAATCACGCTTAAAAACCAGGCCATAGAAGATGTAGTCTACCTGATACGTAGGACGTTTTTGCAGTCTGCACCTGCACATACTGAAAACCTTGCTCAGTTCAGTTGTCACACCTGACTAATTTGGTACGTTCAGAGACCAACTAGGTGGATATGGACGAGAATCACTCGCGCTATCCAGACGCCGACCACCATTCCAACACTTCGCTGAGTAAACCGCCAACGTGTATGTTGATCAGAGTGCCAGTTCACTGTGAGTTCGTATAGGATATTCACATGTTTAAAGCCGGTCGCTTTCTCCACACTCGCACAGTAATTCGCTTTTACATACTTTATTGTCTGTTTACTACATTTGGTTCCTGCTCCGCGTAACGCATACTTGAAGGTCTCTTACATGTTGTGTAGACGTACAGACCAGCAGGAAAATAAGCAAACAGGGGCATACAGTGTGTGGACAAACTCACCATCTTCACAGATGAAAGAAAATATCGGCTACTATTTGTGAACCGAGTTCATATTGTTGTAAAATCAAGGGTACACTGTGAGCCATTTTTGATTTGGCAGTTGAGCAGACCTGGTGTCAAGTCATATGGGTAATAAAACCATAAAGGTCTACTCAGAACTGTGTAAACCAGGATATCTTATATTATGGGGAGTCAAAGGTTCCCCGATAAACTTTTCTAAACAACTCCTCTTCAGAAATTTGACGATCGGCATAAATTCATGCTTAGCGTTGAGTTTGATGAGCTGTTCCACTCTACTTTTGTTGAGCTAATGTGGACAGCAGTGAAGTTTGCATTGGTTAATTTAGTGGGTTTTATTTGACAAATTTTCGCTTAGGAACGTGTTGTCCGGAAATTGCAATAGCACCCTATCTTTTGAATGATGTGAAGAAGGTTTGATTACATTTACATCACGGCAGTATTGTTAAACAATTTAAAACGAATTTTCATTAAAATGAAACTGACGGTAAGAAATCCACAATCTCCAGTCGCTGTAAGTAGCCATGCTTTCCAAACTTCTGGTTCGCTGATGGGTTTTATCTGTTGTGTTCTTCATTTACTCTGTTTGGTCCTCGTAGTCAGTTTGTCATTTTTTTTCCATGGAGCCAGTTTCCGGATAATCCCACAGTTTACTGATGAGTAGTCGGGGATTTGGTTAATTTCAAGTTGAATATCACCCACAAGTGATTGCAGCCTTCGCATTCCCATAGACTTTCTAGTCGGCCCCTTTCGAAAAGCAGAAGCACTAGACACGAGTTTCGCTTCCATTAAAGCTCGTAAGTTGTGCATATCCTTGCCACTGCCGGAACTAGTACTACGACCACTGCGTCATTGACCTCATATTAGGTACGACCGAATTGTCATGTGTGAACGCTCAACGACTTTTCGAAAGTAAACGACTGAAAAGTCTATTGGAATGTGACATCTGCGGTCAATTATGGACGATATTCAAACTGAACTTAACCAAATCCCTGACTACTCATCAGTAATTTAAACTTTCGACTAACAGGTTTGATAGTATCGGAGATTTTGATCTGTCTGGAGAGTCCTAATCACGGTGTTATCGAATGGAGTTAATGGACAGTAAATGTATCTCCATTTCGAGACGATCGGGCAACTTGATCATTACTCACAAGCCGAAGTGGTTGAGTGTTCACATATAATAATTCGGTTGTGCCTAATGTGAGGTCAATGGCGCAGTGGAAAACACGGTTGCCTGCTCATGAACAACGTGGCCGAAGTACTAATCCCGGCCGTGACAAGGATATGCACTACTGATGAACTCTAACGAGAGCGAAACTCGAGTCTAGTGCTTCGTTTCGATAGAGGCCGATCAATTGTGAGTGATGTTCCTCAAGTGGCTTCACACAGCTGTTGGAAACAACAATACCTTTTTTCGTTTACCTCTTTTTTGTTTACTGTTCATGTGTTTTACCCTACCCGTTTGCTACTGTCGAATGGTATAATGCTGTTTGGATAGATCGTACTCGATTTTGTACTGCTAATGAACCATTTGTCGATCGTAATCAACTTGACGACCATTCAGATCATTTGTCTATTCACAGTGCTTCAAAAGGCTTGAATTCCGCTACTAATAAGGAAGATGGCAGGTTTATCAATGTAAAAGAGGTCCAGGAATGAAGTACTTGAGCTATGACTGGACTCTAATCAACAACAGAAGATACATGTTCAAACTTTGCTGCTGCTTTCTAACTTGAGCTACGTAGCCCTGACTTCATTTAAATTCACTGTTGTGCACAGTCAGAACGACAGTTCCAGTTTGAAGGTTGAGCAAGCCAATTGATTTATTGCTCATTGGAAAAGGTGTGTGTACAAATTCTCCTGTCAGGTTTCTCATTTTGTCCGCTACAACTACGATAAAACAACCATAAAGGTTGTTAAAGCTTTTGAAAGCCAGCACAATTTGGATACAGAAAATCACGTAGTAACCCAGTGGAACTTGTAAAAACGTTGACGAATGATTGATTAATCGATTGTTCCATTTTCGATCTCGTTTGTGAACCAGTGCGAACACAATCTATATGAGAATGAATACGTAGAACAATTCACCAACTCATCGCCATAAGTGAACACAGACCTCCTCAGTGATCAACAGGTTTACGGTAACCAACAAATAATTTTCGAACTGGATAGAAGGGTGAACTTTGATTGAATCTTGCTTGTGGTTGTATTCAAAATGCACAGACAAAATGTGCCGTAGAACAGAAAATACTGGTAACCATATAATCTTGAGGATAACATTAAACATATAATTTATTCTGCGTGACTTGTGTCCTAGCAGAATTGGCAGAGATTTTTTGTTAGCGATAGCGGAACATAACGGTTGGTGGCATGGTACGCCCTGGCGTAACGAATATTAGCAACGCAGTTTCCGGGCAGATAACCGATATCTTCAACTGCTAAACACATGATAAGTACAAATCGTTTTGTGGACCTGACCAAGTAGCTCACTTTGTCGGTAAAGTAATAACACCCGAAAATATCTGGAGTTATGGAAAACATGCCGGTTGAAGAACTTCGACTAGGTGTCTGATTTTGACACATTCACTTGACTGACACTTATTTTCCGCATTATGGGTTAAACCTAATTGCAGTCCTCATTGTCACGAGCAGTGGTTTTGTGTAGATGATGGAAGAAGCTAGGCGAACTGTAAATATTTCGTACTATTTGACCTGCTGATGAGCGGTAGCTTTTAGTGACGTTGAAGGCACCAAATTACGAAAATCGTGGAATTCGGCTGAATTCAACCCAGTGAAATAAACAATGTGCCCATACGTGGCGTGTTCTACTAACAAAGCTACCAAACCAAGCCAAAACTCGGAAGTTTCATATTTGGACCAACCTCCTTGTTAACTTGGCAAATTCCATACGACACGGTTGGTTGGGTGAATGACCAAATCCAATAGCTAAATTTCTAATCTTCCGGTGCGGTCTCCTAGCTCAACTAGAAGAGCCTTTGCCGAGCTTGAGTAAGCTGTTTCTGTCGTTTGTTAGAATCTTGCTGAAGTCCAGATTTTTCGCAACTGAGTCCCTTCTAAACGATTACATCTGCCAAACTACGTTTAGTGATGTTTGAATCGGGTGCTCCATTCATTTGATAACGAGGAAAAGTTATTGCATGTCTGTTTGCCGTGTGAAACAGTTTGGCTAACAACAACCACCAGGAGGCCATGGTCGTTTTCATACACTACTCAGTTTAACTGCAGGTGTGTCTAGCAACTGTCTGTCCGTATTTGTTTGCCGTACATAATCTACATGTCTTACGTCTGAGACTAGTGACGGCAAATGAAATTTCAACATAACGCTTCAATATGCTCCGTAGAACAGATTCAGTGACTGACAATGTTATTCCATTTTTGAGTAGTTCCGCCTGCCTTTTTGAGAAGTTCTCACATCACAATGGTGTATCAAAATATCCCAGAAATGCGAGCATAGGCCAAGAAGTTGTACTCCGCTAGACTAGGATGGATGCCCCGGTCTGCACTTTCCGACTAATATGTATGTAAATGAAAATGGTATAGTTGCCTGGGATCTTTCTAGAAGTTGTTGGATGGTGACAAACCGAATGAATGCGATAACTATTTACGGCAGTCTGGAGGTTATCTGAAACTTCGCAATTAACAACTTTGTTATTTATAGCAAACCTCAAAAATGTTTATCTTGCACAGAATAAACAACACACATATTATGAGCAAATTCATCTTTCCGATTTCCTGGAAGGCTACTTCATTGGTATGGGATACACCTCAGGGTAGATGAAAGGGACTACACACAGGGCCCAAAAACTCCCTCATAATGTTGGCTCACCAAATAGGAAACAGTAACATAATATAACTGATCGATTGTCGAGATTGTTGTCAAGTCCCGGTAAGACTGGCCTAGTTAAACCATCATATACTCGTAAACCAACTTTCGACAGGCGATCCTGTGCAAAATATATGTTCGGTGATGTCAAATTTTGTCCACCTTGCGGTACAGTAACGAAGGTTAAATGTTGCGGTCCATTTTGGCCAACCGTAGGTGTGTGGAGTGCAGGTAAGTGCAGAATTTCAATAAAACGTGTGCTCAGTGTTAATAAGAATATCTTTCGTTGGTAGATAATAGGTCCAGAAAGGCATGAAAGTTTCTTAGTTTCTCCATAGAAGTGACCCACCTAAACTTGCAACTAGAGAGAATAAATGCCTTATGAGATCAGCCAAGTGGCATACTCTAGACGAACCTAATAACGTATCTGCGTTCCGGTTTGCATTGAGGTGACATAAATAGCCCGTGGATTCAATTCAGGCTTCTGGGGCTTGCATTCCAACTGACGCGAAAAAGCATAAGAAATCAAAAATGGATTAGAAGATCAAGCACTGAACTGGTGAGTTTTGACCCGGTAGGTAAATTAGCTAGAATTACCAGCTTACAACGATACGACTCATTTTCATTTGATTTGAGGTCTACTCATCTCGCTATCAGTTCTTCGGACTGTACCCGAAAAAGACAGGGTGAACTAGGGTGCTCTTTTTTGTGATTGGATCCTTTTTTCATGGATCAGGTGCTTTGTGGTAGAGTGATCCTGGGTCGAAATAAGAGTAAAGTTGGATATACAGAACTAATTTTTAAGAACGTGTGATTACATGACAAGCTTAAAATGTGTGTGAAGAGTTTAACTGTTTCAGGTTCATCCTTATCGTGCACAACGTATACTATTATAGTTCACTAAAACAAACCATATAAGAGCTACGTACCGATACACGTCATAATAAAAGTGAATAAAACTCTCTGTCTTCAAACTAAAGAGTTTGTAGTCTACGACAATATGTAATGCATAACTGAAATCATCGAAACTAAATCTTCATGTCGATAAATTAGTTTGGCAATGCAACTATACCTACGAAGTTCTGTGGACAAGTTTATGTAATTTTACTTGTTAGAATGCCCGTCCGTCTTCTGAGAAACCACCATCTCTACCGATTCACGATCGGTTTGTTTCCTGGATAGAGAGTCACATTCACGATCATCGTTACCGCTAACACCGGGACAGACTTGGTCAAACTCCTAGAACAATTGTGAAGTGAACAGATGGTCGCTTACCCGGTTCCATGCAGTCCGACCGGTTATTCAAGTCACTGGGTGCAGAGTAAGCACAGCGCAAATACCTACCTTGAGAGGAATCATGATAATTATCTGAGAGGTCTGTTTGTATCGTATGGATTTCCTCAGAATAGGAGGGTGTAGTAAGTGAGTTTTGTGACTTTAAACACTGAAAATTCGTATACGAAATAGGACGGCCGATTACGTTGATTTGTGGTGAACTCACTCGGAAAGAGATGTTTATTACCAAATTGACTTTCTTGAGTGTTTCTTTCCAGAAAGTCCCTTGAGAAGACTGACGTACGACAGAAACCCCTAGAAACAGAACTAATTACCTAGGATGCTGTGCATATATCTTAATATCTTGTCAACGTAAAAGACTAATTGATATTGTAACCCAAGTAGACAATAATGAGTAACAAACAGGCACGAGCATGGCAGAAAACCTTCGCCAAATTCTGACTGAACAATATAAGCCATTTTAGTCAAGATGTTTGTTCTAAGCTCTTAGAAAGCCCCAAACCTGCCAATCAGAATACAGTATTGTATTGATCAATGAGGCTGACAGAATATTGCACTGGATTATGAAATTTGAATACTATCATCGTCTGACTCACCGTGTTGTCGCTATCGTTTGGCCTTCCTAACGGCGAATCAACTTCCATTTCGGATTCCAATTCAGGTGCATCGCGTAAACTTGACAGTCCACTATCTGAAATAAAAATAAGCAAATGAAGTTCCATTAAGTGCAGACCACGAGGTTGTTGAGAAGACAATTGTTCTAAAATTGCTGAAACATTAGTCAGACATAAGCAAATAAACGAAAACAGATTTAAAAATCGCGGTACAGAAAAATTTCTTCACGCATTTGACTCTCCTTTGCGTATTTGTTGGGTACACATATACACAGAAAACACGATGCTTTTCCGGAAACCGCTGAATTCTCACGTCGGAATGGGCAGCCACCTCTTAAGTTGTAAGCAGCTAGCACGTTACAAGTGAGGCTATTCAAAATATTATATATATATATATATATATATATATATATATATAAAGAAAACAAGTGGTAATCCTTTTGTACTTTTTAACATGAAGACTGTTGAACAAATGTTCACCTAACTAATCACTACGGGTCCGGTAGAACAACAAGAATGGTGCATTCCTCAGAAGTCGTTTAACTCAGATACGTGAATTTCAAGCTAAACATCACTCGCACTTGGTCACGGCCTCCCAAGTCGGATACACTTTCCAGTTAGCCTATCTCAAAAAGAAATTCTACGCTCGAATTTTGTTCTTGGTAAGGCTCTACAGCAATGCAAATGCTTGCGAATGCCGGGAGTGGAATTCGGGCCACTTCTTCACAGGACAATTGTGCTGATCATTCCGCCATTAAGCACACACTAGGCACGACCGAATTCCCATCGTATGTGAATGCTAAAGCACTTTCGTTTATGAGTAGTGATCACGTTGCCCGATCATTTCATAGGGGCATGGTTACTGTCCTGTTAACTCCAGTCGATAATCCCACGATTAGAACTTTTTAGACAGATCAATATCTCTGATTTCATCAAACTTGTTTGGAGATAGTTTAGATTACACGTGAGTAGTTGTGGATGTGGTTAATTTCAGGTTAAAATTAGAATGTAATTAAACTACTCCGCTTCCCGACGTTAAAGCAAAAGTCACGGATCATGAGATTAAACAATCTTCACTCGTATGTAACCTAGGTAACTGTAAAAGCTTGATGAGAATTACGGAAAACAGCTGTGCGCACAACCAAATTCCTATGAATCTCAAATTTGTTGGGTTTCCAGAAACTATCTCGTGGTCAGGAGACAATATTGAAATGAAGGCTGTTCTACTTTTGGGGTTGGTTTTGCCTTTACGTGTTTGCCTTGACGTCTGAAACTCTTCGACAGTTTGTTTTACTCTGGAACCCAGTATAACAAATTTGATGCAGCTTGTTAGCGTCATTCTGATCAGTCATTTTGTTACATGCGGGTAGCCTAGGCTGACTAGCTCTGGTACGTCAGGAGTCGTTGGTTGACCTCGTGTAGCAGATTTCGGAAAATGCCGTCCTTTTTGATGCGACCGAATTTTTGTGCATACGTTGTGCTTGTAGGTGCACTGTTTTTACAATACTTAATAAGCCGGCTATTCAAATACGACATTTCTTACAATAAGCGTACTGTGCATCAGCCGATGAACTTAACTATTCAGGCTCTGTGTTCTTCCATACATCTAGATTTGGTCATTGTTTTCTAGTCAACACTGTTTCTATAATTTGGGTTCAATCTAGTTCCGTTTGGAGACGATTCTTCTTTAGCAAGTGCTTGACACAGCTTGTAATTGTTGTAGTAGTGTTTGCAAAACAGTACCAGCTGGGACATCTACATGAAACTCTAAGGAGCGATAACCGTGTTGATGAAATTCTGCTTTTATCGGAAGCTATTTTGTAACTCTATACATTTTTGAAAAGAGGGGTTACCGGTGTTCCTGTGTTTGAGCAATTACAGATCAGTAACATCAACCCTAAGCCAGATGGCTATGGGATCTGCTAGCTAAAGTACCTTTCATAAAGGCCTGGATTGTTAGAAGAGATTGCGACTGGCAAATAACCATTGCTAACGAGCTGAGTATCACAGTTTCGTAGGACTTCATGGTGTTGCACGACCATAAACATTATCGAACAGCACTACTATTCATGGATAGGTGGACGGTGTGAATGTAACACCAAACGGAGGCATCCGAACAATATACCTCTTCTATAGAAAGAGGAGTGCGTCGTAACTGATGTCTTGTTCACAAACAATACAGCCCGAAATCGAGCTGTTGACAAAACGTAAGTCACGCTTCATAAACGAAACTCACTACGACGCCAAGTGTCCTTAAGTGCGCTGATCACGACCAACATAGACAGTTATGTGGTTGCTAGTCCATTTACAAGAAAACCGCGGTCCCCATAAAACCTACACCACTTTTTCAAACTAGAACAATAAAGGTTAACTGTAATATTTTGAATTCGTCAGTTTAACCGTAAGCAGCAAACTGGCTTGAATACAAGACTGACTCCACACTGTATAAACAGAGGATTGTCAGCTATGGACAGTTGATTAGTGTATAAGAGTATCTTTGTAAGTGGCAATTTTTTGCTGGAGAATGTAACCGATTCATAGACGGATCTCCTGGGTAATGGTTATTAGGTTGTGAGGGTAAAATAAGCAAGGTACTTCTGGTTGTGTTGGATCTAACGATATCACGCCTAATGATCAAAATTTGCCAGGATCACACAACGTTTTCGTGGTTGTTGCAACTTACCAAGTATGCCTACCTGGTGATCCCCTACCACGCACCCTGCTGTTGGAGAGATAAATGCTGAAATGTGTAGATAGCAGCTCATTCGCTATCTAGAAGCCTGAGGTAGACCTTGTTTAAGCGCAGTTTCATTCAGTGTTCTCCGAATCCGTACTGTTCTATGGACGTCGTTGAATGTGAGGCAAACGATACAACTAAATTCAACGATTTATTACCTGCTGACACCGTAACACTTTGTGATCTGTAAATTACTGTCTTTAAAGTCGCAACTACAACATCGACACACTTTGTCAGACACATTTGAATAACACGCACCTGTAGCCGGGATAGGCGTGAACTAAGTACTGACCGAAAGTTCAACGCCCGCCGACTGCATGTTCTGTGAGACATGACCAGCAAGAATTTCACGCAAAGATAGCTGTGACAAAACGGACATCTCGACCTTGTAACCTTACCCGTCATGTGACTCCGGCCTCACGTTAAGCAGTTGGCTGCCCACATTCAAGAGGTGGAAGGTAGTGTTATGTTTGTTTTTGTGCTTTCTCTTTTCATATTCATCCACTGTCTCTGCCAGAGTCATTTGCTGGATAGACTAACCAGAAGCGTGGCAGAATTGTCGAGACGCAACATTTTTGCCCGAACTCGAACCAGCAATGGAAACAGCATGTTGAACTATGGAAACAATGTACGAGTTAAAATGTTTCACATTTGGACTCAGCTACCTGCATATCCTGCTGTCTCATCAGAACCTACCGAATAACTCAGGATACTAACTACTTGGCAGGATATATCAACCACTTAACAGTGGAATTCACCAACGATTCGTGGTTCGGCTGGTACAGCACTTTTTTGTATAAGAGTACAACGTTCTTTTCAATGGTTCATTTACAACCAAGCCCAAGATGTTTTATAATCGAATCTCTCTCAAAATGGATAATCATCCACTTCTCACCGATCGGATTTCCCGCTGTTCATTCACAGTTTTGAATACTTGTATGTTCTGAATTGTAACACACCCATTATCGTTGGGTAAAAATCGTTCTGTGTACGATCAACTTAAGAAAAACGCATTCTGCTCGTTGTATACTCAGACAATTATGCGATCACAAAGTCCGATAACATCTCGCCATGAATGTCATCTTCCTGTACTGATATTTAACTCAGCAGGGACAAACTACTAAAAGATCAGATAATATTTACAGGAAATATTATCACACCATTTTGCAGACTGTACAACTTTGTTCTCCCCACTTACGTCATTACAAGTCATAACAATAGAAGGTTACTTCACATGTGTTTATTCATAATGAAACAGTAATAACGTGGTTGGAAATTATTGTGAAAGACCGATGCATTTACGCATAGTTTTGAGGAAGCTAGTAAAGCGTACTTGGATTCTGTTTCTGTACCTCAGTACAGCTTTCCAACATGTTCTTAGCAAGTGAATTAAGACTAATTGAACTAAGACCATTTAATTCATGCGAAAAACATATAGAACGATCTAGTTGAGTGCAGCTATAAAGTTATCAATCAAGTTGGCCTTGTAGATCCTCTAATGAATTTGGATCAAGGCTTTAAACAAGCTAACCTGGCACATATATTCACAAGAGAAGAAACCATGTTGATGTAGCGTAGCAGGTTGGAAATACCCAATTTCAGTGTCATATCTTCGCTATCTAGAATGAACTTTTGCATCCATCCAAAAAGCAACATTGCCTAAAAGCTATCTGTGCTTCAACATAGCGTGTGCCACGTTTGCCACTTCCTATGGCTTTGCCTGATAAGTATATATATATATATATATCATGACAGATATGATACTTCAGTAGTTGATGGTCTATAATGAAGCCATCAATATTAGGCAGTGTCATCATTGATTCTTAGGCTTTTGGTCTTTATCAGGAAGTCGCAGGTACGATGGCTTGTTTTAGTTCAACCAAGTCAGTCCTGTAATAAATATTTTCCATTTTGAAATGCAACAGGAAAGTTACCAGAATTCAAACCCTGTCTTATGGTCTGCTCCGGGCTCTGAGTGACAGTACAGGCAATTGGAGCGCATCTACCATGTCCAATCCTGTGTGCGTGTACAAAGCCCAGTGGCACACTTCTGTTGCCGCGATCACCAGTTAATCATTCACAGGGGCGACCAGAAGCAACAACCATCATATGGTAACTGTCAGTCAGGTGACTTACAGCTCACAAGTTCATTCCTAAGTACTCTTAATCCGAAGGATAAGGTGCCGGTCCACAATTCATCTATGGTGTTCTACTCGCTCGTTTACGATTGTTTAGTAAACTTCGTCAGTCGTACGACTCGACACTTGTCTAGAAGATTCAGAGATCATCCAGCATGGATCGGGACAGGTGAGAGAAAATCAGTCACGGGGTCACCTGACCGACAGCGATCCTCAGGACAACATAGATCGATCGTTCATTGTTATCTACAGGGTTCCACCGAACAGGTCAGAAATCGTTCGCCAGCTAATTCCGACCACTACCGAGGTCACTGCCACTCGATTACGTAATCCAACCCCATGTGGACAGAAAACTTTTTCCAATCGCTTCAACTGCCTTGGCCGTTAGCTGACGCACCCGATCGATATGTAAGCGGTTGACATCCAATCGGCGTCCATAAACATAAAATTGAAATGGTGTAAATTTTTATCGATACCAAGCTTCTCATGTAACCGTCTTTAGTTTAATTTTCCCTCATAGCTGTAACAGCCTGATGAAATTTTATTGAAAACATGTTTGTTGCATTTCGTGTTCTAAGATTAAATGGGAATTTTGAAATAAAGTAAACATTATTGGTTGCGCAACATCGCATGTCAACCGGTCAAGAGTTATGATTGTTCACGCAGTATTTTTCTGATCGTTCTAAGTCAATGAACACAATATTTCGGCCTTTTCGCCCCAATTTTGATTTTCGTTACACCACAACCGAAGATTACACAATCTTGAGCTTCGCTACACTTTGGCGTACAATCCATCCTACTTGGCTAATATAATACTCAGTCGACAACAGGGACTATGATCGCATAGGCTGAACACAAGAACAAGACTATTGACTATGATAAGTGAAAAACGACGAGCATCAGCAGACAATAGTCAAGAAGAGACAACTTGTAAATAGTTTATGGTGTTATTATGAAGTCGATTTTGCTCGCTTTCAGTAAGAAGTCGGCAATCAGTCAACACTGGCCAGTTTTGTGAACACAAACGTCTTAGAGATATGTCATTTGAAGTCCCTGAAGATGATCGACTGATTTCAACCGATTGACTTGTTTGTTTGATGTCGACCTGTCTCAGTTGACGATAAGCCAAAATGATATGCTTACGTTTAGGAATATGGCTGGCAGTTGGACTACAAAATTATGTGAATTGCCTTTGACTTCTTATGAAAATGAGCTGTTGAACTGGCGATCTGTTAAGTGCAAACAATGAGGCCCCAAATTAAAGAACAACAGTTTGATGTAAGAACGTTCAGCACAAACAGAAATGTTGATTTTAACGAATGTAAAATCTGATATCGCGATCGAATTTTGTGATCAACCTGATCACAGTGACGCTCAATAAGCCAGTAGTAGAGTGATTAACGACCTTTTCATTGGGTAGTTCGTCCCTTTTGATATCTAAACAGCAGAACTTAATTGGGTCTCATACGTTTCTGAAAGTAGTAGGTCAATAATTCCAATTTTGGCAACTGTTGGAAAAGTGTCCATACCAACAGTCAATTGCGTTGTGGTCTTCACTCTAGGCAAGTCAAGAATGGTTCCTCAGATCCCCGTGTGACCGTAGAGTCATATTATTGTGTTTGGAGAATGGTTGTTGTCCACAACTGCAGTAATGAATCCTGGATATTGAAAAATGACACATTTATTGCACCTTTCCTTCATGGGATTGTAGTTTTAGTATTACTTTTGCAAACTGGAATTAATGGGCTCACCCAAGCTAATGTGTATGGCAGACCTTAGAATCAAGAAAGTTGCTTGCAGGCCCTAATGGAATACGGCCGACTTTCTGCTTAACGTACCTAATCAGTAAAAAGATCATTTATCCCTCTCAGATTAATCTATAAGAAAGTCCACCTATTTCATACTTATGCTCTACGGAATGTCATTTAATGATGCGCAAACCATTCAAGGCAAAAGGTCTGTTCCGGTAATCATCAGTTACGTGGTGGACTGCTGAATCGACCTTGTTGAGTATCATCAGCACCACACACACCAAGGAAAGTTGTTCTGCATTTTCGGTTACCTCGACCCTGTGGCTTATCGGATGTGTGTAGACTACAACCTGACGCTTATTCACGGTCGTAACACCTGTCAGCCACTTTGCTGGTGGTCACTAAAACCAACTGATTAAAAAACCTTCCCTAAACGTTTATGAAACTCTGCTTGATGATTGCGCGTTTTCGGGCCAGCCGGGGACGGCTGATCAATTTCAGCCCACAATAGAATCAGGCACAAGAGCGATAGGGATTTAACCATATAACTGCGTTGACAGTAGCCAGTTGTGATCGTGAAGATAACGGACCACAGCATATTGAGAAAACTGATTCCCCACTGATCAGGTCTAAGCAATTTGTCCGCAAATTCTGGAGATCACAGGTTTCAGACTCCTCTTTTTTTCTTGTTGGTGCGATTAGTCGTAGAACGGAACATTAACTGTGACGTCCGCCAAACTCAGTTGGTCCCGGAAGGCTGTCAAGTGGCAAGACGGATCACTTTAGGGCTTCCACTTCGGGTTTAGTCTCTAGTCCAAGCAAGGCAGAGGCAGCGTACTAATGGTTGAATCACAATTGATGGGTACTGCAGTCTTCTTTGTTTGTCTGTAAAGCTTACAACTGACAGGCTTGTCTTCAGTCTGTTTTTCCTACGCTAGTCTATAACCGAGTTCGATTTATCCACCAAGCACTAAGTTTCTCCATGCAATGGTAATGCTGTGAAAACAATAACATGAAATTCGTATGTGAGCGACATTTTGTGGGTATACTGTGCAATAGTGGTGATCGTATACAATAAAAGTAAAATGTGGAACGCCTCATTTGCTTCTGTGAAGCAAATACGAAAATATCAAGATTATTTCAAATCCAAGCGGCCAAGAGTTTCACCTATGATATAACTGACAACAGTGTGGTCCATACTGGCCTAATTCGCAAGATAATGGGTTAAAAATGACCCCTTTGTTTAAAACGACCAAGAGAACTGAAGCTGATGAGTACACCATCCTTACGATGACGTTTAAATTCGACCTACAATCACTGTTTAACTGAATACCAACTGATTCTCACCTTCTCCAAAAGTATCGGGAGATAGACTCATTTGTTTGGTGTTTAGTGGGGATGAAAAGACGAAGCCTTTCAGTTTGCGCCTGCTTGGGATTGGCCGTTGCACGAACTCTTGCCTGTCGGGAATGTTGGAAGCTACTGATGTGAAACTCCCCAGAGGGTGTGATGTACGCTCGTTGAGCTCAATTGATGAATCTAGGGGAGTTTGAAAATCTGCCAAAAGCTGTCGGAAATTGGTAAACAACAGGGAACAGGCGGTGGTTGCCTCTCGAAGAGTGGAAGCCTTGTCAACTCCCTCAGCACTGCGTTCCAACACAGCACACAGACCATCGTTTGCATCACACAGTTCCCGATTGACCTCCCTTAATAAAAGCATATTTTTAGAAAGGCGTATCTTGATTTCGTATCATAGAATGACTTCATAGTATGTTTACTTCTATGAATAAAAAAACCCTCAAGGTGAGCTGGCTTGGATATCTATTGTTTCAGTGGAACGCACTACTACGTGGTGAAAGGCGACCAATGGGCTAACAGCTAAACAATTCATACACGTTGAATTATGCCTATAAGAAGTGTGACCATTACACTTTCTGGAAGAAAAACTAGCAGCTTATTTATACCAAACTAAGGTTAGTATGAAAAACAAAACCTATTTGCCTCAGCCTGAATTGTCAATAAGTCTGTACTTGCTAAGTATCGTAGTGTTTCTCGTGAACCCGGGATTGATTGAGTTCTCGACTAAATATATAATGTTCTCCCCATACACCAGATATGAAGCAATAAGTAGTTGAGATACAGCTCGCTTGACTTACTGTAGAAGAGAGAGTTGTCTTTTCAACTGGGAATTCTCTTTCACGACTTCAATAAAGGCAGCAATGTGACTAAAAATATGAAAAAAGAACACACTTTGTAACAGAATGTTTTTAACCTCTAAACGTAGTTAAGATTCCGCCGGTAAGAAAGCAACTCGAAGCTGAAAAGCTACTGAAACATTTACTTGGTGTTGTTATAGTCTAACTGTGTATAACCCATACAGAACTGAAGGAGTGGATTACGCACTTTGACTTTCAACTGATGCATACGGAATTAGTAGGGACTCAGCAGTCTCAGACGCTCAACCTTGCCATTCAACCGTAATAGATTTATAAGGTGTCAAAGAGGTTCTTGTGTCCAAACTCCTTCAACACAATACATACATAGACCCTTCTAAATTTTATACGCCTCTTTTTACACTGTGCTATACAAACGAATTTACGTATCAGGTTGACTCGTCTCGAGATTATTTAGGAATATCTTGGAGCAGTAATCGTGAAGTAGAACAGATACTAAGCTCAATCAGTGCACTGGCAAAACAGCATTAACAATGATGTGACCGTCAATGAAAGTTCGAGAAGACTACTTTAAGACGAAGATGGTGCTACACCAGACTAGTCTGGCCTGCACACTTTGTGCGACTTTGAGGCCTGTGCAGCATGCATATGCCAAGAACGCACCCTAAACAACTTCCCTCTTTTTAGATGAGACCCAGTTATGAAAAGTCAGGGCTTCTGCTGGATTTGAACCAGTGACAGAAACATCATGCCCAAACGCAACTACCGCTCTACCAGCTGAGCTACGAGGCCGCACCATCAGCTTCGTAGCTCAGCTGATAGAGTGCTTGCCGCGTTTGGACATGGTGTTTCTGTCTCTGGTTCAAATCCAGCATAAGTCCTGACCTTTCAAAATTGGTCCTCACTTGTCATCATAAATCTACCAAACTACTTATTAACAATGGAATTTCCATCTTTGCGTTAGTTAGTAAAACTGACTCTTGAATCTTAGAACTGCCTATACCTTTTCCATTTTCAATGGCTTTTGTTTCAAGTATTACGTTTAGCTGCTGCATATCTGCGACTTATGACAACTGAAGGCACCGTTGAAACACACAGAATAATCAGTAAATCACGGTCTGCAAACATGGATGAATAGTGTCCGGAGCAGGTAGCAAACCATCACAAATCCACTCTGGCTTTGGGCGGTCTGTGCATGACACAGACCAGAAAAACCGCCTCATATGAGTGGTGTAAAGATCTGGTGGTCACTGTGCCAGCAGAACGGTACAACTAAAGGCAGGCTAGATGCAGGTGACAGAATTCCCGTACTATGGCTGGTTGAATTAAAGGTGAACATTAGGAGTGATTTAACTGTGAAGATTTGCCAACCGGTAGTTTATAGTGTACCGGCCAAATAAGTAACAATAGGAGCCAACTATTGGATGCACACTTCCCATCTGTTTCGTTTCACCAATACTTTCTGAAAGGTACCTGCTGTGGAATCGAACTAGCCACCAGTTCTAATTACTTTTATCTTTTTCCCATTGTTGCCTCTATTAATCTTTATTGATCTACCGATTATCACTGCAACAAATGACACTAAACCCGGTCCCAGGAAGGCATACATCTTTGATATTTCTGCTGCACCAACTTATGAAATTGGGTCTATTACATAGCCCACCAACACAGCTTGAATGAGAAACATGTTGTTTGCTACTCGCAATGCCGATCGCTCACACCAGCAAGGATGAGTGCCACTTAGTCATCAGTCAATGATTTCTCATTTGCTCTTACGCGCAACTTACGTCCTTTCTTCTACTGTTCTCTAAATGTGGACTAACTCGATACTGGTACACGAGGAAGAAAATCGGCCATTTTGCAGCAAATTCACATTGACTACAGCTTTTTCAGTTGCCCATATGACCCAAATATGTGGTGGTGGTGGTGGTGGCAAGCCTTCAACCATCCACAAACGTACATCGACAGGATGTTACCAGTTTTAACTAGTGGCATCCAGTAATCCCTGCATGCTGCGTATAGCTTATCTGTACTATACAAAAAATGTCTCAGTATAGGTAGTTGTTCCCCCTAAAATGGCACATTGTTCTCTTAGTCGTGGTCCTCCGGTGTGATCAGGTTCCGGCATGCTATTTAGTCCAGTCCAGTTTACACACGATAATTTTGAAGACGATGCGGGTTTCCACAGAACAACATTTCTGAACGAACTTTTCACCTTGATCTCAATAACGCAACAAAGTGCTGTCACCACGCATCCATATATGGATAACATGGTCAACTAAGACATGTTGACAGGGAGAGAGAGACTGCAACAAGGCCACGAAACTGAAACACTTCAAGCAACGCTTGCTGCTGTGGTTCATGGCTGTAAAACTTCACGTCAGAGTCCACAGGTGATAAATCTGAAAGCACAGCATGACGTGCTTCAGGTGCTTTGGGAAAATTGTTAGATTTCGACCACCCTCTCAGTAATTTGAACATATATGCGGGTCATGAATTTAGCTTTTTATTATCCATCGTTTGGTGAGAAATTTGTCGCGATGGCACTGTCCGTTGGAGAAATATCCTAATGTTAGTCTGTCCATTTGCAGTCGCCAATCTAGGCTGGTTCCCAGGCCAGAGTTGCCTTTCAAATGGTGAAAAGCATAAATACATGTGTGACCACGATGGTTCTGGTATTGGTATGTTTGCCGAGCTTGGCACTTAGGTTGCAAATGTTTCCCCATCAAACGAGGTGACATCATCGGTGTGCAAGTGTTCCAGCGTTTAGTCACTGAGCCTGGAGTTTGGTCACATAGTCACATGTGTGACCACAATGGTGTCCAGCGTCTGTACTGGAAATGCGCCTCCATCCCACCCCCCGTTCGTCTGGATGGCTGTGGTTATGACGGTGTGTTGAAGCCGCTGGCTAGCCCGATTCGGTTAGTAGACCTGTTTTAGGGCACACCTTTTCGTTTGGACTCCGGATTTTGTATCCTGACCACACTTCATGGGCGATCGATCGTAATCCTGATGATTTAGCCTTGCCTTCAGTTGTCAAGTCACCAACCCAACAACTACTCAGATAGAAATCACTCCGACCCCTGGGACAGGGCCTGCCGGGTGAATCCGGCCCTTCGGAGGGCGACGAAGACCGAGTCCTATGACAGTCCGAGTGGGTCGCTCATGGATCCACTGAACTAAGACCGGTTTGTCAGATGTGCTGCCCGTGTTCTCCGTCGTACGAACACAATCACGCTCTCGGCACTGAAAACGTATGTGTTAGCCCTCACCCGTGTCACCGCAATAGCCTTGCCTATTCCGTGCTTCCGGCGGAGTTGCGTCCTCTCACTCCGTAAAACCTAACCAAAAACCCACCTACCCATGTGCACATTGATTGTGCGGCCAAGTTCGCTGCTGAAATCCAGAGAACCCCCTTGGAACATATTAAATTGATATGACATTTTAACTTGAGGAAGCCAGAGGATCTACTCGTTCGTTTGGAACAGCGGGAAACTTCACAGTGTAGTCATGAAAAATACTGTGTAACGAACAAGCTTGTTTTCAGTGATTCATCATCAGGCTAAATACACCACATTTATATAACGAATTTTACAGGGGAATCATTAAAGGGGGTAAACGGGGAACGGGTGGTTAATCAGGTCAGTCAGTCCGGTGTCACGGTGCAATCAAGTGCCCACTTAAACTGTGGGTCTTGACAGGCTAACAGGGAGTGGGGCTGGCCATGGCAGATTCAACGCCTGAACAAAACGTTTCTGGGCGCACAGGAGTGGGTTGTACAGGCGAATCCCAATAGCTTCAGCTGTGGATAGAATCCTACGCCTCACTGCCGTCGGCTGGGTAGCTTTAATTCGGCTGATTGGACTAAATGCGTCCATCACATTGACAGCGTGATTCGAATCCATTAGGTGCGATAGTATGGCACTGTTGACAGATTTCGTTATTCCACTATTGAGCCAAGCTGGGTGGTATTCCCGGACCCGTTCAGATAAGCGTCTGGTCGTGACTGATCGGATAAACAACCATTTCCCCGTTTATCCCCTTTAATAATTCCTCTGTAAAATCCGTGATATATATGTGACATATTTAGCTTGATGATGAATAACTGAAAACGAGCTTGTTCATTACACAGTATTTTTCGTTTAGAGTTGTTGAACGTAGCATGTGTCCGATACCACTCTTTACCTGTGTAATGTAGGCTAGGATTTGCACTAGTTACGATCTATTCCAAGAGCGTCCAAGTGCGTTTTTTTGATAGAGGCCGATGGAGTGTCTAAATGTGATGGCTTCAATGATGTGTGAGTGATGCTTAAAGTGAACTCAACGAAATCCCCGATTTCTTATCAGGACTCTAAAATATTGCTTTGAAGATTTAATGAAATGTGATTTTTCGATCTGCCTGAGAAACACCAGTCGCGCAGCAACTGTCTCTTACCGAGATGATGGTGCAGCCTGATCATTACTCACGGACGAAGGTGGTTGAGTATACATATGTTATAGCTGTTTCGTGCCTAACAGGAGGCCAATGGCGCAGTGATTAACACGGTTAATTCATGAAAGCGGGATCTGTGATCTAATAGCGGAACGTGACAAGAATATGCACTGTTGACGAGCTCTAACAGGAAAGGAACTCAGACCTTGTTCTTCTTTTCGAAAGAGGCTGACTGGAAAGTCTGTCTGAACTGGAAAAGTGCGATTACGTATGAGTGGTGCTCAGCTTGAAGTGAGCTGGTTATCTTAAGAAGGAGTGGTCAACCGTGCACTGTCTGATGTTTCGCTAGATAGGACAAAGTTAGTTCCTCAGCGAATGAGGTCCATTCACTGCGACCCGTTTTTACAATCCTGCCATCTGCCATTAGTAAAGACTGGTTTGATTGCATCAACTGTCTTGGCGATTGATTGACTCCCCTGATCGATGCAGACTTATAGTCTCGAGACTTGCATAAGTATAATAAGTTTAGGGTGATAGTAGAACTATCTGATAGTACCCAGTCATACGATACATACGTTCCGGAATTTTATAATTTTAATCCAAACCTAATGAGACTCTGTCGGTATTCTTGAAGACTTTGGAACCAGTGATATGTCTGGTAACCCTGGCTGATTATCCGGATGTTCCGTCGTTTGCCAAGCTTGTCAGTTAGATCGCCATTAGTTCCTGATTAACCTGATTGGACTGATCAGTATTTAAAATGTTTCCTTTTGCTTACTGAGATTGGTTGACACAATGAATGCCTGCCATTATTCACCGTGGCTGGACGATATTTTGATCAGACATCCTGTGGACTAGTTTCTTATGCATGTAACTAGATTTTTATCTCAACTGATTTTACCTCTCTAGCTTTGCTTGACGCGATCTGAGAGGCTTATAATAACGGCAGAACTGTTAAACTGTATAACCAGCTCTATCCGGAGATAAGACCTACAAATGTAATTCTTGTGAGTAATCCCGGATAAGACAGACACTAATCACGGAGGTGTATACAGCGAGGCCACAGTTATCGGTAACTTACATCTCAGGAAAGAAATTTCTTTGACAAATTGTCAAAATCTTAGGCAGGAAATGAGTGATATGCAACAGCCACTGGAACACTAAGCACAAACTTTCACTTGTAACAGGCCCATAACGCACTATACTGGCAGCCGTTATTGCTCATATGGCGCACGAATTAGGTTTCTGGGCCTGTGCCAGTTCGTGGCTTCACTGAGTTAGTAACCACGCAGCACACCGCACAAAGGATCGGAGTTGGAACCGGTAAACAGATGACCCGATTAGCAGTGTTCATGCCTCGACAACAGACCGTCGCTCATGACTTAAATAAATCACTTCTGGAAGATACTTAGAATGTACAAATCGGGATAATTCAACTTGCTGCAAAGCTTGAATCCTGGAGAGCAAAAAGCCAGAAAGACTGTTGGAGAACTCGCTCATCAGGTCACTCAAATCTACAGAGTTTCCATATGCATTTGGAAAAGAGTGCACATGGCAGTAGCTGAATCTCTTGGAATATCATATAGACTTGGATAACTTACCGAGTCATTGACTATTCGGGGATGATAACGCCGAATCTAATTAGGCAGGGCCACCTCAAAGTAAGTTGCAAACTTTACTGCTGTACATTTGCCGGAGGTGAACTCACTTGGAAACACCTCGATCCTCCATGGTTACAAAATGCAAGAACAATAGCTACCACATGTACATACTAGTTTTAAAGGAGAAGGTTTAGGGAAATGTCGTCGTCACTACTATTACTGAAATAATCGAAAGTATGTTAGGAATTTTTGGCCAGGTAATAAACTCACAATTTTACAACGCGCGCTCTAAAACCATTGCTCACTTTTTCTAGGAAAACTGACATTTCTGTCTTAAGTAATGCCTTTTTTCTGGGGAATTTATTGGCATTACGTGTATTCTTAGGGGGCTGCTGGCTTAGTGTATTAAGCAATCCTGGGTGGTCTATATCTGATAAGTGAATGTTAGCTTGCAGCTATGTCGGGAACTACGTATCATAATATAGCATCATAAACCCGTACCCTCCTGACGGATGTTGTCAGGAGGATGAACCGGAAAGTGTCCACTGATTAAATGAAACTTAACATGTTTCCATGAAAAGCTATCAGTCGGTGTCGCTTTCAGTGACTGATTCAGTTATAAAGCCGATCAACTTACTTGTCAAATTCTCGCGATTTCTCCTTCAAGTTCTGCCGCAATGAAGTCAATTCAGTACGTGTTTGTACAAGCTCTGCTCGAGTACCGGTCAACAAATCCTCCAGTCGTGCTTTCTCCGACTTTATTCGGACCAGGTTATTTTGCATTGTCTTTAAACGGTGATCTGACGGATCGAGTTTTGGGCTGAACTCTTGTATCTGAATATTGTTCTGCAGAGAAAATGGTAATAACATGTTTGCACATCTCGAGTCAACTGGCCGAAACTTGTGGACCCAAGAGTTTCAGAGGAACAGTGCACAAGCTATCTAGCAACGGCACGGAGGTTGTTGACTACAGAAAGTGTGCTGGTTAGATATGTTGCCACAACTCACAATCTGGTCATGAGATTTGTCCGACATTTTACCTCTCTCTCCTTTTAGCCAGCTTATGTTTGGCCTGTGAGCTGGCAACTATTTATCACCTCTTCAAAATGTGTTGAGAAATCAGTAGCAAGTGGGTGATCCCAATTGCCAGACGCGAAGGAGTGAACAGATACTTTGAGGTTCTTATTTCTTGCGAGCACCACACACGCTGTGAAATCAAAACCAGAACACAACAGTAAGTGCCCGAATGTTAGCATAGCCACTTCTCTGCTAAACCAAGGGATTTTGGATTACCTAGGTTGTGGGGAGTTGTGATAATTGTTGTCATTAGCCAATATACTTCCCATCTTGGACTGAAATCGGTAGGTTGGCAGTAGGGTCAGGTAATGAACGTAACTCATATGTTTTCCTGTAAATCAGGTGCCCACGGCTCTGTGGTCTGATGGATAGGGTTCTAGAATACTAGTTTGACATTTAATCACAGAGCGTAGGTTTAGCTCTCAGGTGAACACGGTGCTAGTAAAACCCAAACAGTTACGAAAAGCCGACCACCACTGGTAACACCAATGACCCATGGGATCAGCTGCTTACAATAATCTAACAAGTCTTTCAGGATGCTACACTCAATAAATTTTGTTTGGTTCTTACAGACGAAACGATCACACCTTTCGGGTTAACCTTGCCCGTTGTTTTACCGTTTTTATTGGTTAGGGTTATCTGTAACTATCAGTTGAATTCGTAACCGAGCAAGTCCTTTAGGAACAGTTCATCTAAGAATTCATTACTAACTGTCCGAAAAGACGGCAATAGAAGTTAATTCGTGTGGCTGATACCCTAATACATTCAGTTTGTTTGTCCTCTTTAGATAACAGTTCATGGCTACTCAACTCTGCCCTAGAAGGTTACTCTATGTTATTCCATACAAAACGGAGTTTATACGATTATGGTGGAATCGAACCAAAGGGACTGGTAAGATGACCTGGCTATGAAGTAATCAAATATGCTGTAGTTCAAAGAAGGTCGGTTGAGTTATTGAAAATAAACAATAAAACAACATCTTCGTAAAAGCTAATTTAGTCTCGTCAAGTTGGTTGCAACACTTGGCCGTTATCAGGGTTGGTAACTATTCCACTAAGATTCGCTGTCCGTGTTACTTGTAATGGCGGTGCAAACCTTTCTCTCACTTGGTTAAACCTAACCGTCAGATAAACAACCCCTTACAGTACAAAGCAGGCACATTGAGAGTGATCTCATGAATAAAGATACACACAGACACTATTGTTAGGAATTGATAGGTTACCAACGAATGACGCATGTGGAGCAAACAGAGCAGAGAAGTGGTCAACTTCAGTTCCCATTTGTGTGTTTTACTTGTAAGGTCATCTGTTTGTGAATTTGTTGTTGGTTTTTGAGTAACACGGACGAAAAAGCATTAGTAATGTAAGGTATAGAGTGAACGATGTTATCTAAAGTACATTTCATATAAAACTGATAATATCTTTTACATTTAGATGAAGTGTGTGACCTCGTTTTATCATGACAAAAGTTGGGCTCTAGTACTTCTTCCATCAGGGCTCATCCACTGCACCTGTTCCCCTTACTACTACTGATCATGTTTGGATTTTTATAAGTCGCAATCATTTCATATCTAAACTCTCAAATTGTTCGAGCGGCTTATCACCAGTTGCTTTAAAAACTATCAAGAACATTTGCTTATTCACCTCCTCAGCTTGTTTGAGTCGCTCCATCAATTGCTCAACCTGTGCTGACTTGGATTCTAGCTGGGAGCGGAACTCTGCCAGGACCTGTTCGCGTTCCTGAGTACGGGCCGATTCCTCAGCCAGCAGCACTTGTTGATCGAGTTCTTCGGATAGACGCAGAATGTCTGCACTGTGTTGACCACGTTCACTGAAACGGATTGGAAGTGTGCAGGGCATGTAACTTAAAACGGTTTTCTCGACGTTGTCTTAAAACGATGTTTAAGGCGAGAGACCTCAAGTTATACTTACTACTTCGGTTGCTTAATCAGGTGGTTTATACAAGTGGAACTCAAAGCAATGTTATGTAACCCACGGCTAAATTTAATACTCTCCTTCTGAGTTTTGTCTATGGTAAATAAGGCATTTCGTTACAAACGTATGTATTTTTGTCAACTGTAAACCTTAAGCTGTACATTTTACGATTTGTCAAACGCTTTACAATAAAACAGCTTTATTACTGCGTCAAAGAACCAACATCACTCATTTTGATGGATTTCGATGTAAACTTCATGAAAATTCTAACGGCTAAACCTTTTCCCTGTACATTTTTGACATAACGGGCACAACTGGAAGAAAAACTGAGTGCAAACGTAAGATTTATGTGCCCCCCGAGTGGCCTCACAATAAAGCTTACGTCGTACAGTGACATGCAGTCCCTACGGTTGGTTTCAAGTACAAGAGGATCTTTCACAAATGGACCATCTAAAAACGGCAACATTTAGCGACTGTAGCGCGATAATTGGATCTCACTTTTAACAATGGTTAAAGGATCGGTTAAATCAGAATTTAGCTCAATGATCTGGTGTTACCCGAACGTGGTCATCGGTTCAGTTTTTTGCAGGTCAGTCAGCTGGTCTGTAATACTTACTAGTGATTGATGCATATTTGAAACGGAAAAGTTGTCTCACTGTGATTAATGACTACATCAGTTACAACGGTAATCCCAACGACAAATATCTTTGAGAAGTAAACATCAGTTCGCGGACCATCAAGCTTTATACGGCATGCCCAAACTTTGAGTCCAAGGAACTAGTACAGTTACTTATTATTACCTCACACAGTGAACTGTGATAGTATGACAGGAAACTACTCGGTTTGTGTTTCCTCACCATCATCCAGCTAGATACACCCAGAACTGCCCTGTGCTGTAAAATGGCAACTTTATATTTTAACACAACGAAGGCAATTTATGACACTAGGCCTTCAATAGTCATGCGTAAACGAGAAGTCTTTTTCACATTTAGTCAGTGCATTAAGGTGATACTTTTTTACCCTACCTGCAGTGAAGACGCCGACATATCCACCGAGAAGTTTGATGGTCTACATTCTGGCGCCCTGTCAGTTACTGACAAAACTATGCGTCAACTTGGTTAGTCTGTATCACCGTCCTGACGTTCTCACCGGGGGAATAAGATCTAACGGTAGGTTTTGCTCAACAGACTTGACTGTCGTATTGACATGCCTGCTATTCGATTACATACGAAAAATATGTATGTACTTTGGTGCTGACCTTTAGAACTGGCTTCGGGTCACCATATATCTGTATCACTAACAGTAACGTAGATGCACAAACATACATGACTCACTTTCATTAGTGCAGACTGGATTATGAGTCTGGAGTTTTACTGATAAGAGCCATCTAATTCATGTCACTATTCCCAAACTATATCACCTAAAAATGTACTCAAAGAACCAACGGTCTAGATGCTTTCAAGATTGTCTCACAAAAGAAGGATCATTATTTTGTACCACAGCTTTATTATGAAGTAACAATTAGTATAATAGAAATCTATTCAATGTAGTACATACCCAGATTTATAAAACGATAGTTTAACAAGAGACATACCATTCGATTTGCTTCTCCAGTCTCTTCTGGATCTGTTTACTTCGATGCACAAACTGCATTATGTCGGACAGGATGAATTCATACATGCGTGACAAACTCGGATTTTCGGACAACAGCAGATGATACAATTCGTAGATATGATCTTGGCTGAACACAACAGAAAAGGTTAAAGACAAACAAACAAATATCAGTCAGCAAACACCACACAAAATGGGGGAGAATGAGGCTTGTTGCAAAAAATAGTAAATATTGAAGCAAATTCGTTGTTCTGCCTGATCACGCATGTTATAGTTATGGCTTGCCGAGTCGTTGTCATGTGCACCTTTATCTTGTAACGTCTTGATGTTATCATCTTTTCCCCAGTTCACTGTCAGTTGAGGTTTACACACCTTCCAGATAACTAACATCCAGTCTATATATAATCGTTTGAATGCGCAACCCTATGTAAGCATTTCATTAAGGTGAAGTGCAAATTCTCGACCTCATTTGTCCTTGCAAACCTAAAATAAATCACAATACTGATTGGGTGCAATGGTTCCTAACGCAGTGAGAAGGATTCGCTAATGATAACAATCTAATCTTACACTCGTACGGTGAGTTACTTACGATTGTTGTTCCTTGTGTGCTTGTGAAAATCACTTTGGACCATCTGCTTTGTTTGCCAAAAATATGTTTTTATAAAACTGCCCCCTCTGTATACTGCTTAAGTAATCTGCTGATTGAAGATCCATTCGGTCATAAACAGGGAATATTGAAAATAAAAAAGTCATTAGCATGATCGTTTCCTAGTGAATATCATACTTTACGGCTACTACTACTACAAATGTTTAGTGAAACAAAGACTCCCAACCACATTTTGGTGCTGAAATATAAGATCATAAAACAAAGGCGAGTATATTTGTTAAGGTAAAACCAGTTTGTTGTTGCGTTTCGTTTCTTATATATTCAATTGTGCACAAAAAGTTTTTCGTCCTGGCAGATTTTCTCTCAACTAGCGTTCTTTAATCACAACTTATCACACACAAAAAAGACTGCGATTACGTATTTCCTAAGGTAGATTTTGCAATGATACTTTAAAAAAATTAGTAGGTGTTGCTTTTGCTTTTTTCCCGATATACCCATACCGCTTTAGTCCATTAGTATTTAATGATCAGGATTTGCGGTCAGACTGCTGATTTGAGCCACGATTGCAAACACACTAAACAACTTTGAGAACTGAACTTCAGTAGGTGAACTGAATGCTCATGGACAACACATATTCATACTTTCATGGAATAAAATAGTTTATTCAATGTCACTACTTTTGTCCGCCTATACAAGGCTTAGAAGGGCTTAGACACTTGTGTAAGCAAAATGTGATAAGCTCACCTAGCTGACGTAATGTAAGCGAAAGTGTTTGAGCGTCCCGATATGATAATTCGGTCGTGCCTAACGTGAGGTCATTGGAGCAGCGGTCAGCACGGTTGCCTCATGAACGCATGGCTGGAGTTTAAGTCCCCGCAATGTCAAGGATAGGCACTACTGACGAGTTCTAATGAGAGCGAAAGTCCAGTCTAATGCATAGTTTCAAAAGAGGCTGGCTAGAAAGTCTATCCGATTAAGTTAGCTGAGATCAACTGTGAGTGATTTTCAGCTTGAAAAGTAACTGGCAAATTAACCACCCACAAAAACTGTGAACGACAACTTTGATGAGAAGTTATACACAGGTAGTCGGAACAAAGTAACTGCCGAATGAGCGGACGGTTTGCCGTGGCAACGTTCCTTTGCCCATAAAACTAAGAGAAACTTGCTAAGTTGCAGATGAAAGTTAACGTGATGAAGAAAGCTTATTCTAAGACTGAGGTTAATATTGATGGAAATTAAGTCACATCTCATTAGAGAAAGTCGAACGCGAAACAATCCATTAGCCAACGCCTATGGTCTTGGAAAAGAACTCAGTTCGACGAACGCGCATTTATGCACATCGCCACATAATTGCTGAAAAGTACAGTGTTAAAATACTCAATAAGATGGAATGTCAATACAGTGTACATTTGAGAGCGGACCTGCTGGTTAGTTTCCCTAACTAGTTACTAGTCCGCATTTCACGTACTCCCAAACACAGTTGCAAATCTCGTGATGATTAGGTCAAATATCCGTTTCCTGTTGGCCGATCTGCTAAACCATTATCATTCCTACACGTGATCTGAAGTAACCCAAACACTGCGTTGCTACTTCACTGTTTAAACGACATACAATTTATTAATCATCCGTCTAATATTTTGCATGACCAGCTGCATTATAGTTGATCATTATTAATGAACGACGAGGCAATCAAAACGATGGCTCTTCCAAATAACTTTTGCTGGGCTAATTGTAACAGAAACAGAACAATCGTCATAACGTATTCAGTCTCTAATCCCTCTTAAACAGCAGTAAGTAGAAACAGTGATATTTTTTTAAAAACATACTACTTATGGGTTTATCCGATCAGTTTGGGACATAATGCATATTTTCGGCAGTTGATAATTTGCAGCCCTTATCAAAATCCTGAGTGAGAAACACGTAAGGGAAATAAATTCTTGGGCGAATTTCGTACAAAGCAGTTGATGCAGTAGAAGGATTTAATCATCAGATCTGTTGAATATCAAGAACTATCTTCCTGGGATCCAGTCTAATAAAGTTAGTTTGTCACAATTTTAAAACACGCTCTACCGGTCTACAACCAATCAATGTTAGTGCTGTTGTTATTCGGTAGAGTATGTTGGTCATATAGATGTGTGTTCAGACATGTAACTAGAGTTTATAATCGTTTCGTAGATGATGAGTTTTCCTCTGGTTATGTTTTACTGAAATCTCATGTGAACGTTTTAAACTGTGACAGTGCACGATTAATGTCCGGACAAATGTCACTGCATCCTTATGAGCGCACGAAACAGATCATTTTTGTATCATTGACAGAAAGCGTACAAGGTGTCAGAGAAAGCCAACTGACAGAGTTCACGATCACTGTAATTCTCGTGGTAGCAACAACCCTACAATCAGCTGTTTCGGAACACACGACACGAGATTAAACCTTCGGTGGCAACAGGGTTGTAGCCGCTATGGTGTTGACAATGATTTGAATTCCAGCAGTTGGCTTTCCCTAGTACCTTGTTCGCTTTCTCACACTGATGTAAAAATTTAGCGAAATTTTTCCGGACATAAGTCGCTATATATCAACCTACTGTCCCTTTGGTTCAACTTCCTAACTGGAAGTGTTTCAGTTTTAAACTCTAACAGTGAATTATATTCTTGCCACTGCCAGTACATATGGTAATTCGGTCGTGCCTAATGTTGGGTCAATGGCGCAGTGGTAAACACGGTTGCCTCATGAACAGTGTGGCCGGAGTTCTAGTCCCGGCAGTGAGAAGGAGATGCACTCCTGACGAGCTGCTGTAAAAAGAGAGAAATCAATGTCTGGTACTTCCACTGTTCGAAAGGGGCCGACTGGAAAGTCATCGAGAATGCGACAGCTGCGATCAGTTTTAGTGACGTTCAACTTGAAAGTAGCCAAATCCCCGACTACACTACAGATAATTAGATGATTACAATCAAACCGTTGTAAGAGACTTACTATTGGCGCTAAATATCGAGTAACCTAATTATGATTCATTAAAAGTTGTTAAGTCAGACCTCTGTAATTACAGTCAGTCACTGTTTTACGGGATATGTGTCTAGAAGATCGTGAGAAAACCAACTGTCTAATAATGTCCTCATTCAGTCCTTTCGTGCTAACCCGAATGCGTTGAAATCCATTGTTATGTACCAGGTGGTCCTCAAAAGGTGGTCAACTTCAGGCACGAGGGAGATAAGATTTCGCAACGCTAATACCGCTCAGAAAGGACTTCAGTTAGGCAGCTGGCTGATCGGATGCGCTATATTGTTAAGTGCCGATCGTTAGCCTGGTCGAAAGTTCCAACAAATTGGAGAATTTTCAGGACTGATAATCTAATTAATGCTGAACCATCACTCGACACGCCGAAGGTTTACCTGGTCAAACGATGCATATTTCTTCAGCAGGTGTGCTAAGCTAGCTCGCCCAATGATTTTGGTGTTTTACGGGGAGTACCATCCGTTCAGCGAAATGGTGTTGGATCAAACAATGCTTAACGATCTTTTTGGTCTTCAGGTAACGGTCGTTTGCGCTGTATAACATAACGCGCAGCGTTGTGCAACACATTCCTTATCGTGACAACACAAAACTGTCATCCGAAGGAAGAAGGCCTTGCTAGCATTAAGGTGATTTTTCTTCCGTTGACAACTATAGCAAGACTGTACTCACTCTTTTAAGGAAGTATGAACCTCTTCGAAGGACATGCAAGGATATGAACTACTGACGAAATCTAATGAGAAGGAAAATGGGGTCTAGTGCTTCTACTGTTTGAAAGGGGTCGACTGAAAAGTCTATGGGAGTGCGACAGCCGCAAACAGTTGTGGGTGTTGTTCAATGCATATGAAATAACAGACACATTCTCACGCGTTTCATATCATTTGATATGAATACCTTGGCCGAACCTCTAGACTCATGCTACGAGATAACCGAGTGTGTGACTGTAGTTGAATTTAGAAAAAAGCAACGTTGCGAAACAATGCAATCCGTGGATTTCCCTTTTGAGTAGATATTAGTGACGCATATGGAATTCCAGTTAGACAACAGCATAACACCAGAGGAAGAATCTGCGGGTGCGGAGTCACCAGATAATTGGAAGGTCCTAACTTGCTGTTTACGCTTAACTATTATGGGCTGGAGATTTTCTAACGAACCCTCAAGATTGACCATAAGGATTTCAACGAAAGAGAGCTTTTTATGCGTGCTATCGTAAGTGAACTCGGAGACAGATAAGATGGTAACACCAGTTAGGCTGCGTAGATCTCGTAAGTGAAGATAAAAAACATTACTTCAGCAATATTTCATAAAATTAAATAAAATACAAACGTACGTCCTACATTTTCGTTACCTGCGTGAGGCATACTTCCGGTCTTCGTGTAACTTGATACTGCTGCTTGGAAGATTTACACTAAATTTTGTCTAATTTTGTGATAATTACTTTAGTAGCGTTTCCTAAATTATTTTTGGCACCTGCGGGACCCAAAGAATGGCAACTTCTGCTTATCATTAGCGCAAATTAGTAGAGAAGTTGATTGCAAAAGTGTGATAGACAACATCTTCGCCTACTCATCAATGGATCACGTCTTCATCCAGAGTATGCAGATCACCAAGCAGAACTATCAAGTTGTGAAATCACATGCTTCGGACCGTTAACTTTAGACGATTCCGCACATAGGACACTTTGCAAACGACACTGAAAGGATAGATTGTAAATGACACCTATCTAAAATTCGGTAGGCCATCTGAAGAATGGGATGTTTTTCCTAAATTTCCAGGTTGACTGAAGATGAAACACATATTTCATTTAATTTTCACGGCAATTCGAGTGAATTAAAGTTTTATGACATATTATCCATACCAGTTCAATGACCCGAAACATTCGTCAACAGCAGCTAATTCCGGTAACGAAATGCTACTCTGCCGGCGAATCATCCGGTTACCGACGCAATTGGAGGTGCTTGAGACCAGACGCGTCAACAACATTTCACAGTCTCTTTCCCGAAATCGAATAGGTTGACATTGTGGTACGATATCCCGACTAGCTTCTTCGCTTTGCTGTCTTTCCTCAGTCTCCGAACTGGCTTCGTCTGAACCAAAACTGCTTCGATCGGACGTTGGGGAGGTGGTCGATGCGGTAGTTTTTCGTGTCAACTGGATGCAAGGCGGCCCTTCACGAATCGAAGCTCGAATCATGCTGTTTCGTCGAGCAATTTCACGCAAACACCGTTTGAAGTCCTCCACACACACACGACCATCCCCATCATGATCTAGCTGGCGAATCAAATCACCCAGCTGGTTTTCGTCCATCCCGGTTTCACACACTTTGGCCAACGCGGCTCGATCCAAGTATCCTTTCTTGTCTACATCCAAATTGGAGAACAAGTAGTTCGCTCGTATCGAAATATCTTCAAAGATGGAGTCAGCTGAGGAAGCTCGCGAATAGGTGCGTCGTGAAGCATTCGATCCGGAAGGATCAGAATGAGAAATGTTCGTTCGTCCGCTTAACTCAGAACTGTTCATTAATGAGGTTATAACTGTGTTAATAACATTGATGGTATTTTTTAGTAGAGACTCGGTTACTGCGACAATGTTTTGCGATAAGTACCTGTTGTTAGATTAATTAGAAACACACCTATTAGCTCGCCCTTATCTGTAAGTCAAGTCGAGGGTGTGGGCATATGCATACATTCAGAAAAGTTAACACTATTTGGCACCCGAAATGTGTCCTCGTCAACGCCCACGCGCAGTTGATAGAAAGCCAACACACGTAAATGCCGAGAAAAAGTTTTGGTTGTGAGCACGTAAGCAAAATATTTTAGACGAATCGATATGGGCGTATGTCATGCTCTCGATCCGTGGTGCAATGTGCCTCTTTCTGGCCAGAGTGGAATAGAATTATCTCAGCACGACTCTTCGCGATCACGTGTGTCAAGAACCCGTGTTGTGTCTCGTGTTTAGGGAAATTATCGATAAAACTAGTAGAGGAAAAGTGGTTCTTATATCAAAATAAACTAAACCTATCAGTAATAATTAGTAAATTTGTGTATTTGCTCTGTTTCCACGTTGACTCAGTGTTGGAACAAGGGGAAAATTGATGAGGGTTATAAAAGCGGAAGCCCTTGTAACAATGAATGAAATTTATACTCAAAGAAAATATATGGATGAACATGTATTTTCAGTAATTCATTTTCAGGCTGGTATAAACATAAAGGATGAAAGTTGGGTTTGAGCGATATATCGATAGGTCTGCTTAGATAGAAAGCATATAAATGGTACATCTTTGTTCCGGCTCATTCGGAAGGGTGCTGTGTTCTCAGTCTGACTGCGTTTTGTGGGCTACTTGACATACGATAAGTCACTTGGCAGCTTTCATCAGTAGCGACTTCATCCCACTAACCACCAAGTTAGAGATGACATTGCTGTATACTACTATGCCCCACCCAACGTGGGTAGTACCCTTGGAGTGGTTTCGCTGACTGATATGAAGTTTTACCGATACACCCCGTTCTGTAAGGCCCGATTGGGTTCTTAAAAGGCTGAAGGTCTTTTGTCGAATTTGCAGTTGTTTTCAGTGGTTCATCAAAAAAATTTTCGAATTACACCTTAAGTTCTAGCTGTTCTGTAAGCTGTGAACGGGAAGGTATCGAATTGACAGATGGTGATCCCACGGCTGTATTATCCACTCATAAGCAGAAATGATTATGAGGAAGACAAAGTAGGGAACAACACTTGTTTTTGTGTTTGATCATCAGGCTGATTATAGCACAGTAAATGTGAAAAACGATAGCTAGAGTGAATCAGGGAAACGGTCAATAGAGGTCATGGACGGCATGCTGTTTATCAGTTACGCAATCACTGTTCCAAATTGTTGGTTTGACTTATTGTGATTCAGGAGAGATTAAACGTCCGTACTAACTTCTGAGCTCAGATGTCAGGGTTGCGTCATCGTGTACCAGTGGCCTCGGTGGCAGTCAAATTCAGAATCTCACCCTTTATGATCGATTCCTTGGCACTCAGTAAGCAACCCGCAAAACATATCTCTTACCGACAGAATGATTAAAGTCAGTCAAACGGGCAGCCATCGCGCCGGAAACCGTTTTACTCACACCTCTGTTTGAACACGTGGGATGATGTTCACGTAGTCTACCACACAATCGCCTTGTAGTACGACCAGTGTATGATGCTCGACACGAACAAACAGATTAGTATACACATCAGCTGGTTGTAAAGCATGGAAGTTTGTCTTTTGGATGTGACATGGTAACAGGAGTTGAACGGAAGCTCACGTACAGTTAAGTGGCATGACTGGTTGTGTCGACTGACTTTCTGAGCTTCCTTACGATAACTTTGGCCGTGGGGTGTCCCTTGAAAGGGAGACTAATAGACGTAAGTTTCTTATCCACAGAAGGTGACTTACGTTTTGACTCTATCGCTTGCATTGTCTTTTGGATGAAACGCATTGGGTAGCCATTCTGCATGGACACTTGTAGAAAATTTAGCTCAGTCTGTAGTGTCAGGGGTGCAGATCTTTCCCGTCCTAACAGTAAGACAACGTATGAGGTTTCGCTTTTGATTTGGCAAAACGAAACCGTCAAGGTGGATGTACAAATCACTCCAAGTCTGTTTCCTGTA
>LUCH01002279.1:15409-76749 GCA_013368495.1 Paragonimus heterotremus
TTCTACCAAGTTTTGATTGAAGTGTTTTAGTTAGATAAATGCTCATTCAACTGCCTTATGTACTAGGTATGTCTATTCTTGTGAACATATAGTTGTGTTAGGGCAGGGTATACCTGACCCGAAGAACACGATTCTACTGTCAGAAATCAGATATCGCCAGCCGTTACTGAATTATGCATCGGCGTGGGATTAAGATATTTCTTCGCGCTCTCACGCCGTCGCAAGTTCAATGATTTTCTATAAATACAAACCAGTTTCTCGTGTAAATTCGCAAAGCGTCTGGTAGCTTAATACATTACTTATCCGGAGTATGCTTTGTCCGTGTTTTCATTAGTTATTGTCGTCCATAGTTTAGGGTGACCAATCGAAATTGGTTTCTGTTCGCGTTACTCGTTCACCGTTGTTCGTAACAGTTTTTCGCGTTCGTGTTCAGTAGGATTCAGTTACAACAGGTTATAAAGGTTCTATTGCCCACATCATTACATGCATATATGCACTTACTCATCTTTCATAAGAGAGCAGTTTATTAGCCTCTGTCAATGTATTTGTGGAATATGAAACTAAGAACCACAATAGTTTCACAATCTGCTCGTATATTGTTACCTTACGTCTTCGATTTCAGCTGATCGACCGCCTTCTATTGTATCAGTTGATCACATTGCCCTATTAACACTATCGTCTCTAGCGCCACTTTTGCGGCATACACAACCTCGCCCATAGACTCACTAGGTGGCCCACCTTTGAGTGAAACACGAACACACCAAACGGGATTGTCTTGTATCAGGTATCGTCGCAAAAATCAATCACCTGTGCACATGCAGTAGAGTATTGGTCTCCTCGCCAATGTCGCCCACGCACATCGTAAACGCGCGAGGTAGCAGGTGACCGCGGTAGTTGTGTGCTACATTGCAGTCATCTTACTTGCTCAGTCATCTTGTGAATATGCTTGGCTGTGTAACAATCACCGCTTTGAATCAACTGACAAGCAACACAGCGATCCGAAAACATCCGCTTTATCAACTGTCATCACGTTGTCTGGTCGCAAATAGTTGTCGTTTTCTGCTCAATCGGCATTGATTAAAGGGCTTTATATTGGAGTGTTCAGAAGCCAATTCAGACAGGTGTGCTATTAACAGAAAGCTGATTTACGACTTAATTAGTGGTGAACTCAGTACTAAAGTGGGGAAAGACTGTACCTCTGGAAAACTTTTATGAACGGCTACCGTTAACCGTATTATTGACAACATTGTTTGGTAGTGGTTTGAATCTTGTTGACTTTCAATTATTCCTTTCTGGTCCGTTATTACAAGAACGAACATCGCAGTGTGCTGTACAGTTGTGGATGAAAGAACAACGCATCGGAGATTGAACAACGGACTTTCAATTCCTCGTGATAAGTTGACGGGTGAAAATATGGTGAACATTATATCAGATTGGATGTCACACGTACCAGAGCGTGTATCTGCTTCTGCTGTACGAATTTACTGAAGCGAGAACGCGTCGGTCGCGCTTTCTTACAAAACGATACAACTCCGTGAACAGATTTGCAGGAATGAAAATTCCAGCATTGAGTGACGGCGGTAGTCCTGTATTGCAACACTTCAGTCGAGTTTCCAAAATTCATCATCATCATTAGTGTTTAGTATTTGCGATGTTCTAAGCATACTGTCAAACTGGATTTGTTTGCCTCTGTAACAGCGCAATTTACACAAAACCGTATGGTGGTCCCCATATCGATGTTCGACTGTGCTGCCGTTAAATATAGTTGTGACAACGTTGATATGAATTATTATTCTTTCTGGTTATGCTCTATCCTTGATGGAAACATTTCGCAGACTTCCCTTCCATTGAGTTGATGAGATGTTTTTTTTATTTTGGTAAAGTTTATTAGCAGTATGATTGTAGCCAAGTTGCTTCTTATTACACTCTCCGTGCACACTACTCGCCTCTGAGCATGGTACATAGTTGTCACTAACAGTGCTCACTTCTTTCCTTATAAAAGACCATTTTGATAACATTTCTGTATCCATAGCGATGTGCTTTTCCACAGTCGCTACGTCGAGTTGTCATCTCCGAATATTCTATAAGATTGTCACGTCTATTTTCCAGTTCGCATTCTGTATGACGACGTCACCCTCTGAGACGATGACTCATTCTCCTCTTTTAGCCATCCCTGCGTGTATTTGATTTTTCGGCGCTATGTATTTCATGTGCTGAATTTTTCCAACCTCACGCCGAAATGTCTTGCTGAGTGTAATCCAAAGTTACTCGGTAAATGTAGGGAACTGTCTTTCGAAGCATAGCATCATTGTCGTCAGCAAGACAGTTTCCCTACAGCTTTCACTGTTCCGCGTCATTTAGTGCACTTACTTCACAGATAACTCAGCCAATTAACACTCACGCCACTGCACCCGATTAGTAGCCATCTCACCTAACGTCTCCAGCCACCTATTCTGAGTCCCGAGAGACGAACCTGACCTACAATAGTCAACTCCTGGGCTTGGCTATGTACTAAGGATGCCAGTTAGCCGTCTGTCACACCAACCGACTGGCGTATGGTGCGACGTGGACAGACGCTGACCAGGCTTAGAGGAATGAAATAGTTGTCTAAAAAGCACGAAACCAACAACATCGATGACGGTTATCTGGCATGTACGATATGAACGATCATTCTTTTGGGCTCAGCATAGATTCTCAATCAATTGTGTGTTTTGATCCTCGGGTACAGTATGCTCTTAGGTCTGTTACATTTTAATGCTACTCAATTGTTCCCTTATATTTCGTTGTGCTTACAAGCACAACGACTCTCTGTCTCATCTAAACCAACCAAACTGTTTCATAAGGTCTCACTCGAAAAATACATCTCGGACCACTTGTTACTTGATTGTCATTCGTCTACTCTTGTTAGTGTGCATCATTTTTTGTCGTGGTCTTTGCGTTTCATCGATCGCATATTGTAATTGCTTTTCTGAACACTGCTTAGTCGCTCGTGTGCTTACTTGTTCTGGCTGATGTCTGTTGTCATCCGTGAACTGCCAGTTAGCGTTTAATGAGGTTACTGATGAGTAATTAAAAATTTGAACCATATTCTGCCTACAATTCATCACGTGTTTTCGGCTTGGATTACTTTGTCAAGTAAACTGTCAACTGACCCCCCGACTCCATCTTAGCGATGACACGTGTACTTGTCAGTAGAGTGCAGGTTTTAATAACAGTGAACCCGCTGGTTTTCTAAGTTTTTACTCAACAGAACATTGGTTGGTTTTGCGGGGTTGATTAGTAGAGTACATTATTTTCACTTTCTATTAAGAGTGCTGATCAAATTTGATGTTTCTTACCTGCTTTAAAGTCTACATGCATCTGACTTCAGCTTTTGCATTCCGGTAGAATTTCGGAAGGTCTGCGATGTTTCTTTAGATTTTACCCGTTTGTAACCCTGACACTGACTGCAGTTTTGCTGCAGACCTATTATCGACCTACTCACGTTGATCCCTACTCACATCGACACCCTCAGACGTTCGACCACTGTTGTTTGTTAGTAGTCCTCAGATGGCTGGATCGTCTTTTGTTGTTGTTGTTGTCCTGTTGACCAATCGATAGTTCCGTTATTGTGACTTTTCAGTCAGATTGTGAGTTGGCCAATTGACCCCACCGTTTTCTGTTTTATAAGCTCACTAGTGTAATCACATTTCGTCATCTTTTTTGCTAGTGATCTTCTATCTGCTTACCCCTCTTTAGCTATTAATGTTTGGCTCACCAGTCAGCTGTCCAACTGGTCTGGGGATCCCACTGGTACATTGAGCGTGGCAGCCACTTTTCTCGCTACTTATGCTCTCTATCGTTTGTACATCCACTGGTTCCACACACAGTACCTACAGCCGAGCGAGTTCTTGGACAAGCAGTCGATTATCTCTGATCCCAAGGTGAGTTGAGTAGATGTAGCCATTTTTTGTGCACACGCTCACAAATTTGTGCGTGTATCAGTCGATTGAGGTGACTTTCGGTTGACTGAGCAACTGTCGTCCGGACAACTGAATTTTGCCCTGGTTTACTCCCGTAAACCTTAACAATGCCCACTTTACATTGATCCCATATTGATCGCAACACAGCACACAAGCTGAAACTGTAATTTGACGCATTTATTAACTTGTAGATGGGTAACAGTCCGCTTGTTGACTATCAAATGAGGGTTCACGCGCAGTAGGTACTGTAGATTATGGTCGGACCTCAAATTTTCGGAAATCCGTCACGACCATCGTTTTGTATGTAGTCACACCTACCCATGACCATGCCGTTACAATCACACCGATGTCCCACATGTCATTTCATTACAGAAGTGTTCTAAGTGTAGGGTCACAGGCGCAAACTCCGGTTGTTTAGTTAATTTTATGAAGCTTCGAAACTTCGCGAAAATTCCCATTGAATCATAGAACAGTAGACGTGGCGAACAATTGTTTTCGATAATTCATCATCAGGTCAATACAGTTATATAGATTCAGCAAAATCAAAAACAGTGCGTACACAAGACAAAGAGATTTAGCAAAATGTCATTGGATCAAGCAAGTTTGGGAAAAATAGTGAAATTTGCGCGAAAAGTAGCTCTTTCATGTATTACAAAGAAACGTCTTCTCATTGACAGGTAGGATTAAAGTAAGACCTGATTTATGTTAGTTATTCGCCAAACACATCTGAAATATTGATTGGCAATTTGACGGGGAGTTGATTCATGGTGATTTATTCTCATTTACTTAATGTATCCGTCTTAACGGATGTGAAAGGCTGTGATAAACGTAAGAACTGCGAAACGAAAGTGATCGGCTGTACCGGATGCCGTGTTGGTTCAGTACTTTCTGTTCATGGCAGAATTATTTGATTCCAGGGTGATCCTTAGTAGATAACTTGGTAATCTTCTTTATTGTTATCCGATCTCAATATTTGTTTATTTCGTTTTTTTCAGATTTTACTCATACTTTATTTGCTTTGTCTGCATCTAGTGCTGTAACCTCTGGATTATACCACTCGCACATCATTACCGTGCGTCACTGTATTGGTCTTGAATAATGATATGATGATGGGTACTCCACTGCCTCGCTTTATCTCAGCCACTTAATCTCTGCAGCTTGACATACAAGTTTCCATACTGAGATTTCTCGAGCGAAAACTTACAGGAAGATGTATACTATCCAGTTAATCTGTATACTTCAAGATATGCTCCATCTCACTTTGTTTACGAGAAGTTTTCCAGCTCCATTCATCATTCCATGGTGAGGAGTGACTGGCGCAGTTCATCCATAGGACGTTTTTTTGGAAGATTCATACAGCCAGACATCCTTCCTGCAGGCGGACTAGGAGGAAGGTTGTTGTTGTTACCAAAACGTGAACACAGCCACTGAATGCTTGGTTAACTCGAAATTATGTTACTAGTGTGTCGTTGGAGAGCTTGATTTAAGCATCCAGCAACACCCAGATCATCCTATCCGCTCACTGTAATTTCTTGCACTGTACGATTCTTGGGCCCAACGAGTGCGTGTACTTCAATAGCACGTAGTCTCATGTATCGATCCTTCGTTGCTCATTCCTCAGTGGGGCTTTGTTGACATTCCCTAGGGTGCCAGTAAGCAATATCTTGCAATTAAGCGCTTTTAATCCAATCGTCTACATGAGTGTGAAGAATTATCCTAATTTTCGTGTTTCGTCAAGTTTCATTCTTGTCTAGCGCATGTTTATTTTCAGCACTTGGGTCGTATGTTTGTCTTCTTACTTATTCTACTCTATTCGTCACTCCACATTTTGAGCGCGTTCACCTCCGGTGAGAAGACGCTGCTTTTCGTGACACTCTTTGTGAGTCTCATTCATCATCAATACATATTTTTTTTCTGAACACGCGATTCACGCTCCACCAATAACCGTTTGCACATGTACATCAGCATGTCACCGATCGCTTTACTAAATGTGTGCTCGTGCTATGTGCACATTAGTGAATTATGTTTCAGAATTGAGTGCATTTTTACTTCAAGGAATGCTTCGATTGTTTCAAAAGAGTATGTAACGTCCTATTGCATGTCGCGGCCTAAACGTTAGCAGAGAAAGTGGATATTCGTTTGTTTTCATCCCCGATTTCTGTTGAATTGACGTAACGTTGAACCAAAATTGAGCAGGGACAGTTATCAACTGTTCACCAGCTTGGCGACACCTCAACTCGCTGTTGTCTTATATATACACTGACTGAGTACTCACTTTTCAACACTGTTATGGCTAACAATGCTCACTTTTCAGTACTGATCGATCACGCGACATTTGTAAGATGTCGGTCATTCAACCCGTTTTATTCAACTAACCGCAATTCTGCCTAGCTCGACATGCTAACCGTCAACGACAAACATTTGACAGCCGGTTGGAATGTGAAATATAGGTTGTGGAATCGGACGATAAACGAGCCATTCGACGATCAGTGGTGATGCTGATCTGTTTGAACAGTACAGAGCGATGCGATGAACAGTATGTAACGAAATAGAAGAGTTGGCACGTGATCAACCAAATAATGAACACAAGTGGTGAGTCAGTCTTGAGGGGCTTATGACCCGTAGAAAATCGCAGAGGATTGGAAACAAGTTCCACTTTAACCAGAAACGAAGACATGACAAACCATCGTACTCTTAGAGTTGTTATTGCGATCAACCACTGATGAACAGTACGACAAACACTGAGCACCGAAAGCGACATTACCAATGGTCGGGTTGTGTGGAGTCGATTCTCTCTGACGAGTGGTGGTTGTACTGAAACACGTCCAGCACAGACAGGAATCTTAGTTAGCACGATGTGTACACGTCCTAGGCAAGGAACACACCGACACAACTGCTTTACTGAACCTTATGTTACAATTCAATAGGTTGAAAAGAAGGTCGATGAAAAATCACTTCTGATTGACGGAGTAGCTCACTTGACTGATAGGCGGACAGAATTCACTATTCAAACGTGTCCAATGATGTGAGTGAGTGGTTTTTGTGCCTATAAATAGATCCACACCTTCGTCATTCAATAGGTATTAGGACAGTATTGCTACTCTCAACGCAACTTCGGAGTAGGCGTAAAAATCTTACATTTCACTTCACTTGACTGGAAATTTCCGCTCCCAAGAAGTAGCCAGACGACGGAGAAAAATGTAAGGAGAGAAGAGGAGAGCGAATATACGCTAGATACAACTTTTATGTCGGTAATCAAACGTTCGTATAAAAAAGATTAGCATGGAAAATGGAAATAAAAGATTACCTCTAACGGATTCACCACCGTTTATTGACGAATCGATTGTCAATGTACTAATTCATTGTGCCTTATAATTATTAAGGTATTAGTCCATTCAATGATCATAGATACATGGTTCGTGGGCATTAAGATAGAGAGTTGGGTAATGTATCGCATAGGTTTAGCTAAAGAAAGAATGTAGACAAATCAGGGTTTGGTAATTAGAGAACAAATTGAAAGACATCACGCCGTTGTAATCGATGCTTGCAAAATTAGGGGGCACATTTTATACGCGAAGGTTTGATCACATACCTTCATTAATCTGTTTGGTAAACGAAAAACCCGTCGGCAAGACAACACTATGTTTCCGATCGGGGTCAACCGAACAGTCCCTAATGAATATCGTCGGGATAATCTCTATGATGAAGACAGGGGAATCAGGATAATCCACTGAAGAAGAGCAGCCGAGAACGCACCACCCATGACAAAGTACCCTTTCAATGGGCAGTCCACTAAAACGTATCCAAAACTGCATATACCGTAAATTTCATCAACCTTTACCGACAAACTTGATAGTTGATAGCCTTCTTCCCCTTGGGACCAATCTGTCGGAGAAACAATAGAACAAATCCGAAGGAACTGATCGCTAACAAATGAGGCACAAAAGTATTCACGAAGACCTAAGTGAGAGCGGTTCGGCGATATCATAGGCATTCACGCATTGCAAAGCGATCGTTCAGAATGACTGGATACTTCACGACAGTAATACTCTGACCAACCGATGAAGTCTTGTGCTAGTGTGTAGATCGTTTTACGACGTGAACACTGTCATTTTCAAGGCGAGCCCATACCGACTGCACTCATTTCTTGTTCTACGGTGTACGATTTTCTACGTGTGATTTCCAGTCAGATGAAAGGATTGCAGTTCGAGTTCGTGCTAATTCCGGATAATCATCAAAAGTCACATAGGCAGTCGTCAGTGGGAAGTCAGTTCACGTACGCAAAAACGCAACAAGCTCAGAGCGAAAGACATGCTCTTCACACTACCAAGTACGAGCCGACCGGTCGATGTTGACGGATTATGCTCATTTATTTTGTCCAAAAACGTACAATGGGAATGTCTGATTTGTGCTCTGTTAGCACCGGAAACTACCCTGTTCATTTTTCGTCAAAAGTACGGTTGGGTAATCAGCTTTGCGACAGGTAATTTATGGTTGCTTCACAGCACAACTGTGCGTGTATTTCTTCCTGGGAATGTCGCACACTGATTGTATAGGCGATCACTTGCGCTTTTGAGTGCACTGTTCTGAGCTTCGTTCATTGTGAGTGTTTGTCGTTAAACATTACATAGTTGACTTGTGTTCAGCATGAGTGTTGCTCGGCTACTCTCACCTTGACATGTATTCCAGTTGTTTTTAAACATAAAATCCCCAAGATGTTTTTCTAACTATTTTCTTAAAGTACACTCAATAGTCATGATCAGCTGCAAACTGTTCCCGTGAGCTCTGTTGTTGGTGGCATTGTGTTGTTGGTTCATGTTTGCTTAACTTGAAAGTATGGTGGCTTCTGATTAATCGGCCATCTGACATAGTTCACCACCTTCTTAAGGTCTTGAAAAATGACGTTGCGAGTCACTGCGGAGAAGTTTTTAAATTTACCAATTCGCTTACGTTATAGTCCGTCACATTTTGAAGTGTCGCCAGTCATTGTGTCGTTTAGAGTATACCGATCCGTTCGTCACCTGATATAGTCAGTAGCGCTTTCTGAGTTTTTTTTTCGGGTCAGTCTTAGTCAGAGCAGTGTGTTTCCATGTGTGTTAATTTGACTTATATGTCCCAACTGATACCGTGCAGTGTGCGTGTGAATATGTAATTGAGATGAATGTTCAAGTCTGCTTTATCAAGTTGGTCACTAGTAAGCTTGCTAGCTATCAATGTGTTGATTTGAGCTGAGCTCGTTAAACGACTCGTGTAAGGCACAGCATCTTCAAACTTCTCTGAAATACCTACTTACCGTGTTGTAAATGGCAATTACTGATGGTCGTTAATCGAGACCAGGCTCCACATAGTTAGCACCGCCCCGTGGTTTCCACCAATGAAACTTTCGTTTATTGTCAGTGATGTCTGTATGTTACCACTACCATCGACAATAATGTTCTCATTGATGAACTGTAAGTAACATACTGAGCAATGCGAACTCCGCGCAAATCGCTAATGCATCCTCCCCATCATTAGGGTCATAGAACAAGCATATTCCTTTTAACTCGCCGCTCCATGTACCTCATTAATGTTCGATGACCCCGTCGAGATGTGAGTTATTCGAGAGTTACTGTATTCCCACCTCTAATTTGGCATGGCTAAAAAAAGCTCCACAGTATTATGTAGAGCTATGAAAGGAAGCTTCTATGATAGTGAATAGATAGGTTCAACTGTTTACATATAGTGTTACTATTTATTCCAAAAATTTAATTGACCTGTACGCAGAGGTCAGTATTAGATGCAACAAGATGGATATCATGCGTACACAGGTTTGTGCTTGTATGTTTTCCGGATTAGCTTAGGTAGAACCGATTGAATATACCGCGCGCTGCATAACAACGTTAAAATGTGAGTAGAATTGTAGTCGTAAACAACCTGGCAAACATTGACCAGCAGTAGCCCTATATTGCAACCGACTAAGAGGGCTCCAAAATCTCTCGCTTCCAATGACGTGAGGTTGGGACGATGTGTGTTTGATGACCTCATTACTGTTCAGAAAAGTGTTGACTGTATTCCACGAAAAAAACATACCTGCTAAATAAAACCTTCTTTTATTTTTGATACCGCAAGCTATCCTTCACAGGGTGAAAAATTCGTCAGCGTCATGCTTATCCCCCCCCACTCACTCTATACGGTTGTAACCACTCGGTGAAGGAATTATCAACGTTGTCAGGGTTCCATTTGTTGTGAATTTGTCCCCAGATTTGGCATTAGGGCATGCACATGCTGATGTGATTGACGTGGTGCTGTTGAGCTGATCACGCATGATCTGAAGAAATCTACTAGTCCATAAAGTTAGACCTCACTTACGATTGATCACATCTGTCGTATTCCCATAGACTTCTCGATCAGCCATTTTCAAAAAGGGTATTACATTAGAGTTCAACTTTTGTGGCAAGAATGTGTACTACTGACGCGCTCTAACAAAAGTGAAGCCCCAGTATAGTGCTTCTCTTCGAAGGGGATTGACTGAAAGGATTATGAAAACGCAACAACTGCAACCAGTTGTGTGTATGGTTTAATTTTTATTAACAAAAATCTCCTGCTACTCATCAGTCATCTCTAAATTGACATCACGAGCTCGACGTTTGCCTGTGCAAGTGAGAATAGGAACGATAGTGTTTAACATAATAGCAGAGATTTCTCAACGTCACCGCCCATCTAGATCTTTTGCTTCTGTCTCGTTTCCATCCCCTCTATTGCACGTATTCAACGAGTTTTCGTGAATTTTTCAAAGGTTACCGATTACAACTCAATTGCACTTCGCAGGGCTGTTTATTCTAATATTATGCCTGTAGTTACGTATGTATACTGTCAAACATGCCTGCCTGATGGGACTCTGTAGCATGCAAACTTCTGCGAGACGTACTGCTCTTCCCGTTATCTCATCAAACACTGCACGATCATCATCTTTAGCTGTTGTACATCCTTTCATTATGAGCTGAAATCTATCGGCTGTTTTCTGATTGATCTACAAATTAGCTAATATCCGCCGCAGGTCCAAATAAAGTTTTTTTTACAAGTAGTGACCGCCAGCGGCGGAGTGGAAAGCCTTTTCGACTTTGTTTTACCTCAGAAGCGTTACGCACGCAGGGAAATCCTGCCTCTGTTCTGTGAATAAGTGTCAGAATAGTAGTCCAAACACTTACCCGTCATAACCCCAGGTCGCGATCCTTATGGCTATAGGCAGATCTGCGAGTTATTTTCCATAACTGTGGCATCTTTTTCCATAGGCTAAATTCAACCATCATTTCATTGGTGGTCACTAGGATCAGCCACTTAAAGACACTTTGTGATAATGTTCAACCTGTCATCACCAACTATCCATGCTCACCTCTCGTCTCTTGTAAGAGTCATTCGCCTAATCTAAAGGGGATGCAACGAGATTTAGTAAGACGAATCACAGCACTCTGTTTACTATTGCATATGAACAGTTTGATTGACGTGAATCACTTCTGCACTTAGTGTTGACATTTCAGAAGTGATTTAAACATGGCCAATTGCATCTCCCAACACTATCATTGTCTGTTCGAAACATTTCCTCTACTTTGTTGAAATCACAATCTAAGAGGTAACACTATGATGTGAGTCGCTTAAATTTTGAGATACGCTCATTCGACGTCCACGTACGACCACTGTGGAACATTCTGTGGAAATCTGTTGTATCACCATCGTTCGTCAAAGAGTAGGCACATAATTAGGCCATTGTTTCATGTCTTTCAGACAGTTTGGTTATTAGCCTTGCTTGCGCTCGATCTTTCACAACGACTGTGACCTACTTTTCGTATACAAACTTCAGAAACTATAATTATCTTTCTATTCTGCCATCCCACTGTTCGTCAGTCTTTGAATTGTTCTCATCCGGTACTCCCACGGTTGTTAATTGTCCCTATCTGTTTTACAGAAACTGCCGTCCAGTGTTTATCGAGAACTGTAGGAATTTTTTCATTTTCTTTCTATCTGTGCCTTCTGAATTCTGTTATTTACTGCGAGTTTCCTCGCAGTCTTGCATTTATTTAATCCACTCTCCATTCTCTTCTGTGTTACAGACTGGGGTCAGAGTATCTCCGTTAGCATCCACGTTTCCTCGTGACGATCAACTGACCACTTATTACGATCTATTTCTACGAGGAATGGCCATTGCACGTGAGTTGCGTCTGACGAGGTTGACTGATTGGCATCTGCATTTCTTGTTCTACATACCACTGAATGACTCAGCATACTCAGATAGATTCCAGAAATTTCCAAAACAGTTCGATTCACTCGTAGATTGTTATAGGCCCTTGAGCATCACACTATTTTCAGTTTCTCCCATACATTTTCTTTACTATATCAAAGTGCTTATCTAGTCACTTAACGCATTTGATCATAGTACTGTTCAGGAAGCGCTTGTGTTCATGTCCAACATGGCAGCAAAAACATGAGATTATCCGGTCACATAACAAACGTTAATCAGCCAGAGATAATTATACCTCAGTTTTGTCAGGTTGATGATTGTCTTCCTATTGCATTACGCCTACTCAGTGTTCGGAAAACGTGTCTACACTAGTGTCCATGTATCACAATCCTGTTAGTCCAATTTTGGAGGTCACCGCGTATATTCGGACTCGATCGATGCCTCCATTGTACCTGATCTACGGGTTGTGTCCATACTATTTTCTGTTAACGAGTCAGCACCCCTTATTTCTATCTATGTTTCGTCATCTCTCAGTGGTGGCGTGTTGTTTTAATCCCCACGGGCCCGTACTTAAGCATATTCCATCGTTGAAGGGCGCACAAATACAGCCAATGCTGCACCCATACATACATATGTAAAATCCGCATGTCATCTGACGTTCTCATTTCGACCAGGCTGTGTCTGCTATCTCATTTTGACGCACACTGTTGTAGAGTGTCGGCACTCAGTGTTTTTATCTCTTATTTATTCGGGCTTACACTGGATACAGGATGCCTGAGTGGATCCACAAGTGATGCAGCGTAAGCCATTTTTAGTGACGCTTGTACACATGTCCTTTGCCTCCGGTCATTGTGACAGGTTAATTCGGAAACGGACACTGCCAAGTGTCTGTATTGAACTTGCCATCTTCTCTCCTCACGTGTGATGCGGCATGTTAGAAATGCTTGGTATTACGATTGTAATAAGTGGAACCCTAGATCCAGCAATCCACAGTCATGGCTGCTCATCACTGTCGAACACTTGTTCTCATTAGAACAGTAGTGTATTTGTGCCTTGCGATTATGTCTACGTGGCTTCCGTGAAATACGCATCCATGTTTCGTTCACCAATGGTACAAATTTGCGTTGTTATTCACAACACGTTACATGTCAGCACGTACTCTTACGTCCCTCTCTAATTTGCTCATACTGTGCAGGTCACAAACCATGTTTGGGCAGACGTCGCGATTTCGATCAGCCAATCGATTGGTGGACATATGAAGAGGTAAACCTGGTATCATCTACGTTCTTTGATCAACCTTGTTTTTTTCTCTTCAAGGTAGACAGTCGCATTCGTACCGTCGGTTCAGCTTTGGTTCATCTGTGTGACACAGACGACCAACAGGAAACGATGATAGGTATATATGGAAAGAATTCACCAGAGGTTTGTCATTATCTCTTATGTGGTTATTTGATTGTCTATGCTTACAAGCAACAGTACACTGTATTCATTCACTCATAGACAATGTGTTGATGCCTAACTGTCATATAGGCACGAAGGAACAGGAAGCAAGCTTGAGTTTATTGCCTGAATAAAAGGATAGTGTTGAATGCATTCGGTCTCATAATTATATAGTCACTTGTTTCTTATACGTACCCTGTTCAGTTATGCAGATAACAGGTGGATTTTCGCATTCACTGGTACTTAGAAAATATGCAATTTAGGGCACGTTATTTTTCAACCGTTGAAACATACTTCAAGTTGATTTAATGAATCAAGTTGTCTTCTCTCATAATTGTACACATATCTCTTTTGACACTGTAAAATGAAGGATCTCCATTTTTTTTTTGAAAATTCATATGCATCGCTTGCATATGTTGTCTATCGAACAGAAATAGAGAATATCACGGGTGTCCTGAGTGGCATCTATCAACTCCATTTTGGATGCATAATCACTTCAGCTTATCTACAGTTTTCAGACTAACGGATCCAAATGTTTCTCAATTAGTTTCAGACTTGGACTGCGCTGGTCAACTCATTTGTTCACTGTTCTACTGTACATGTCATATGTTTTACTTTAGCAGTTGCCTTTCTGAGACGTCTAACGTCCAGTAGGCATTAAGCTCAAGAATAATGTCAAATAATGGGGAAATATAAGTTCACGAGTTCGTGTACACTATTTTTCTCTATTAGTAAGGCTCTTTAACTTTCCCCACTGAGATTGAAAACACTTTCTAAATAAACAATGAACCAGCCCAATGGTCACCGGCTATGCAGTATGCTGTCCTTCCTCAAATCGTGTCAATAATGCACTCATCCATATGGTCAAGCAAAGACGTTTTTCCTTCTGTCGCCGATGGATACTGTCCTCTGTTTATCTCTCCGGAATATGTGTATCTCAGTTAATTGTAATCGTTTGGTTTTGTAATAATCAATCATGTGAAGTACCTCGTAACTAACATTGACCTTGTGATGGTTGTCAACAAGATAGCTTATCTGTGGTTTCTTTCCATCAGTTCCGATCCTGGCTAAATCATGCTCCCCTGATTCGTTTAGACAAGTGCTGACTGATACGATCCACATAGTTTGTTAAACATCTGCAAATTAACGAGTAAGTCACCACAGGTCAGTTCATAACTAACACTTTATCCTTCATGTTCCTAATGGTGGATGAAGAATGTACTGGCGTTCGGTGATTAAGTGACTGGCCAGAGAACGACCGAAGAAGACAATCAAAACTAAGAAGAATCCAAAATTCGCGTTTGCCACCTCACAAATCACTCATGTGATAATTAGTACAAATCTTAAATATGGACAATACGATTCATGTACAACAATGTAAGTGACTGTCAAGTGTGAATGGCAACCAACTACCAATACGCGATAGCATGTGAGAAGTCTACGGTAGATCATCTACCAGTGACAGAAGTCATAGTCTAAACTCGCGGATAGATGTAAATATCTCATGTGGCAAACCTCAACGTTTAGTGAACAACCAGTGGAAAAGTAGTCTTGACGATCAACAAGTTAACGAACCAGACAGTGGTTGGAGGAGTGGGCCGAAGATATGCTGTCTGAGTTCATACAAAAATATAACTGCACTTCCTCACACACAACTGGGCGAAAAACATCGTTAGAACGCGGAAGAATGCATGAGGAAGTTAATAGCACTTAACACATCTGGACAGGTGCGAAATTCGACCGGAATAAATGAGCAGTAGGAGCAATGATGACTGGACGACCAACAAACGACAGCTATAGAAAATCTCTCACCGCGAATAAGTAACCGATACAAGGAGTCTGTGAATGAAATGTGGTGACTGATTTTACTGAATGTTCTCTAACTGGAACTGATCAGAGGACATTTTACCTGTTCACGTACTACGTCCTCTTTGAGTCGCAAGGATTAGCTTTTCCTGAACTCATGGAGTTTCTTCTGGTGGTTGGGCAGAATCCGCGTATTTTACCACAGGTGAATTTTCTCTTACACTCGAAGTGACAACTTCTTACATGGTTTGCTTGTAATGGAACATTCTAAGCTTTAGTTCCAACTTCCACTTGATCATAATGAAAATGTGGAACGTTTCTGATATTTGTTCTTCCGTTTTCTTGTGTTTACTTTCTAGTGGGTCGTTACCATGTTCGCCTGCAGTGCCTACTCATTGGTGGCACTTCCACTCTACGAGACTTTGGGCTCGGAAGCCATGGAACATGTTTGTCGTCAAGGTAACTATACAGCCTTCTTCATTGTCGTTTTCAACAGGTTATTTCTTGTTTCATCCATCTTTCATGTTGGTATCGTAGCTTTTTGTAAATTGCATTAACGTGATTAGGCAAAGTGTTCTGTGTTTTGTTAGGCAAATTCGCGCGCGACCACATCCTTGTAACAAAAGGGCAAATCAATTTGGTAGGTGGACGTTGAATCTTTTGATTGGTTGTCAATGCAACATTTTGCACGTATGTGTGACGGAGCATCGTTTTTACAACCACATGAACAGTTGGTCTATTTCTGGATTAAACAGGCTAATCAGTATAGCTGTACAGGTTCTGATAGTTCACTATATTCTGTTTGTCTCAAATCACTGCCTTTAGCATCATGTACTTACCACAAAACCTAAGTCAGTCTAAAATCATCGGTCAGATTGGTTCGAGGAATGATAGTTTTCAAACACACATGCACACGAACTTAAAAAAAAGTATCTGCTATCGTCGTTACTGGTTGTATTCTAATTTGCTGGTTCGGTTTTAGAAGCTTATTGAATAATCAGTACCGTTACAGTTTGCTAGTTATGTAAACCAATGACTGAAATATAGGGTCAAACGTCGGTTTCATCTTCACCTCACGGCTTGGACATCGTTAAGAATATGAGCAGAACACAACGTTTTCATGCTTGCAATCCTATCCACAAATTTTGGCTGTAAAGAATTGCGTAATAGATGAATTCGGTTTAGTCCGAATCGAGGATATCCGGAGGAGCATAAGCATGTATACTTCGCGAGTACGCAAAACGTCGGTCAACGCATGATAGCGGTATGTAAACGTTTTCATTCCTTACCTCAGCAGTTAATGTCTGTTCACATCACTGTCAGTCTGCTTCAGCAATTCAGTTTTATTATAAACTGTCAGCTTCATGTGTTCTTTGCGTATGAACAATAATCGTAGATAGTAGAGTATCGTTGAGTTATTGTGTTGTTTGCCAATCCATTCTACCCATTGCTCGTTTCTCAACCAGATACATTCGCAACATGAATGCACAGGTCGCACATGTTGCTTAGCTAACTGACCTATTGATGGTGAGCTTGGGCGATGTTTGTACGGAAACCAAGTCTGTATTCCATGTATGTGGGTGGCTTATTGATAGTAGATTACTTGTCATAAACGGTTCTTCTTCTATACCTGCACGTTCTACTCAAACGTGTTTCTAATTGCATTGTTCATGAGGTTTGCTCACCTACGTTTTACTCATTTATCTTGTTGCGGAATAGCACTGTTATCGAGCTTTGGCTTAATATGGTTTAATAAACCGTATATCTGTTTTTATCGAAATTGATGTTTCTACAAATATGGCACTATTAGAAAGTGGTATTACTATTGAAGTTCGACCGCAAGCTAAAGCTTCTCTTCCTATGTATTGAACAAACAGCTGTTATTGAACTATCTTCTCTCTATGGTAACACGAACACTCACTTACTAAAAAGTTTGAATGTTCTGGAAATATGTTTGTCATTGGTTGGTTGCAGTTGTAAAGATATAACTACAAGCAGTAATCCGATTGGCTCAATAATGTATGTAAAACATGACGAACAGACCATTGGACTTGTCCCGGGCTTTCTCTCTCAAATCAGTACACCAAAGTATTCAGTTTTTAATTCTTTCTTTATCTTATGGCTTAGACTACCGACGAAATGTTCAGGCTTCCTTTGCTTAAATCCAACTACACTGTTTGCATACACAAGTTATTGGCACTCGTGTTCTAATTTGTTGATCAACTGCTGTGTTGCCGGACGTCTGTATGTGCCTATATAACTCACCATATTCGTATTGTAAACCGTTGTCATAATTGTACACAAACATGCTATCATCGTCACGTTGTTGTAATGAGGTTTCTTGCTTTCACGACACACGTTTTCCCAGTCCGATTCCGATTAAGGTTCATTGAGATTTGCACGCTTGTTTTAGGGCCAAAGTATTCCGTTTGTTTACCGCACAATCTGTTACCCCTGGGGTCATCAGACTCATAAATATATTCAGGTATGAAAGTATTCGCTTCAGCAGCGAAACGTTACATCTGCGGACAGACAGGACTATCGTCTCGAAATTAAATTCATAAATCGCACAGACTACTGAAATCTTGTTGGTGTCTGTTTTAGCTTGTGGTCGACAGTACTGTTACTATAGATTTTATTGCTAGCGATTCTTTCTATAAACATGCATAATCGTTGTTATACTCAAGGTTTCAATGAACTAATTATCAGATACTCACCGTTTGGTCAGATATCACCCATTCTAAAAAGTGTCTGGCTCAATTAGTATAGGTTTTGTCTTTGGATTACATTTTTTTGTCCAAGATATACGCCACTTCATGTTGTGTTGAATCTTCAGTCTTATTTTAGCAGAATGAATGAGTTTTATCTAATTTGTTTTATTGGAACTATTTTCGTTTTTCACATATCCCTGAACAACAGTATCGTCCTCGGATTTAAATGTTACATTATCTGGTAGTTAACACCAAGATGATTGTTTCTAGCTTCTATCTTCTTGAGCCGTTGTCATCCCCCTAGCTTCATTCGTGGATCTTGAACGGTCACGCAAATATTCTAAGCAGTCGGAAGAGTTTTAAAACGATGAGGTTCACAGTAGCATCAGTTTCCTGAAATAAACGGTTGGATTAAATTGTCATTCGTATACTGACCTGCTTGTCAGTATGTTCATTTCATTATTCACTTGACCTCAGTTGGTCATTAAGAAGTCTAAATCATTATTATATTGCATCGAGATTTGTTCACTTCTTGATGAAAGGTTGTTTTGTACGTTTGTGATAAACCGTCGTTGGCCTGAGGAAGTAGCGAAATGTTTTGAAACCCGGTACACCGATTGTTCGTAGATGGCGTCAAAAATTTATGTAACTGTCTCTTCGGTTTAGTTGAACAAGGCATACAGTACTTACCAAAAAATTTGGTTAACCACGGTAGCTACTATTGACGTCAGTGCTTTCAGAGTTTTGGAATGCATTGAGCTAGGTGTAGACTTCTGATGGAATAGCGTTGAAAACGGATAGTACTGCAGCTTTACTAACTAGTTTGTAATGACCAAAGTTATCGTTATTAACTTTGTTTTTTGTTATATCGTTAACACGCGAAGTTTGTGGACCATATTTGGTAACGAAGGTAATCTATCATTCCTAAGTTGGTTTCATGATTCGTAAGACATATTAAACTCCATATATTACCTCATTCCACGGTTAGTACTGCTATGACCGGCTATATGAACAGCGAATCATTCTAGAAACTGCTACTTGTCAACGCAGTCAAAATCTACAGGACACGACTGATGATTTGGTTTTGTGCTACTTGTTCTGAAGAACCCTTTCGTGGATTGTGCCGTCTGTTTGCTCTGTTTATTATCCGAAAAATGCTCTATCGCCAACTATATTAACTGGAGTATATTTTACCAGATGGTGGTTTGCTAACAGAATCCGACTGCAACGGGATGGGTAGAATTGGGTAACGATTTGTACTCTTTTTGTCTCCGACTTTTTCCTTTCTGTGTAGCTACTCCGTCTGCTGTTGTTTGCGACAATGTCTCAATGGCTGTCAATGCGCTCAGATGGACTCACGGTACACTACGATGGCTAATTGTTATCCGTGATGACGCAGAATTTGACCAGTTCCGTCGTGAACAATCCTTGTCCTCTTCTGTCCGCGTGATTAGTTTTGACGAGTTACTGGTGAGTTCTGCGACTGCATCTCTGTAGCAATACGAATCATTTGTCCTTCCAGGATTTTGCGCAACACTGCAAAACAAATGTTTGTAAATTTTGAGCCTTCTTCGACAAGTAATCAATTCAGTTTGTCTCAAAATTGCTGTTGTAGTAGAACTGTTTAGTGGAACTCCTAACCGTGATAGCTTGAGTACCCACTAACAAATAACGATATCTCAACGATAGTCAGTGAGAAGGTTAAATCAAATAGTTTGGATCTTTATTGATGGATCGGTGTACAAGCTTAATACAGTGGCGCTCGTCCGGACCGTGTCCTGTCCTGTTCAGTTGTTTTGTTCCTTGTTCCGATCCGGGTCCAACCGCGTCACGCGTGCCTGAGTATTGACCGCACTGAATCATATGCAGTTGGAGCGTCCCAATTGTCTGAGTGTGCAGGTGGTGACCGCGTGCGCGTGCGTGCGTGCGTTCCGACATGGAAGAAGGTTTTCGGGCCGATGGATGTGTGGGTGTGCATGTCCAGGTTGGGGCAGTGAGCGTCAGTTAGTCTTAGGCTTGTCACGTGATGAGCCGCGTGAGAGGGCGAGACGACGGCTACATTATCACGCGATCTGAGGTATCCTAGTGGGTATTTTAATTTCAACGTGCACAGTGTCCGGCTACAGCGATCAGCTCCAGGAAACACAAAACTCGGTCGCTAAAAGGGTGTAGACGCTAAGAGAAGACCTATGCTCGCCCATATTCAAACTACATGTTATCGAATCACGCATTCTCTACCGTAACGTACGTCGATTGTGCTGTAAAGTATCCCGTACTTCTTTGCATAGTTTTTTCTTTATATTCATCAATTGTTAATTGCTTACAGGTCGTTTTCCATGAGTACTGGTTCAAACCATACTTTAGACCGATAATCCTTCACAACGGCTAGATGGTCTCTGCGATACAGCTTATCTCAGCTTCTTCACTAATCAAAGATTTACGATCGAGATGCCCTCATCTGTTAAAGTTTCTTCATCGCTAGTTGTATTTTCTTGGTTTTTTTCGTTATCTTCAATGTATTCAAGTGATAAGAACTGAGTCTGTGAGGTGACCTACTAAACCGACTGATCATTCAGTACACTGCGCACACATACACGCATATCGGCATGGATGTTAGATTAATCCTTTTCTTCAGGACGGCTTCATTCCATTGATGCTAAAAGCCTGCTTTTACCAACTTGGAAACAGACAACCGTTTGCCTCTTTGACTTTCCAGTTTCAGCCCATATCAGTTATATTTGGCTAGTTCAGCTAGGTATGACCTGAGTATGAACAAAATCGGAATGTTGCAATTCGATCGGAGCCGACATCATTTGTGTGTGGTGCATACCTTTGTGGTACAAACAAACATTGATAATTGTCCTCACTTTTTCACCCGCCGATTTACCTTTCATTGTGAGATATTAAACCAAACCTTAGTACAATTAGCTCTACTTCTCCAGTACCCTCAACGCGACGTAGGCCCCACTTTCACGACTTACAGTCAAGTGAAAGACATGTAAACCAGCCCCATGAATGGCGCCATCGAGCATACTTGCATGAAAAACACAAACGCCCTGGACGCTTTGTATCAGGCGACCTGCCAACATTTGGCCACCCACGTGCATGAAGTGGACACTTGGTCCTCTTAGCAATGTCGTCCATGCACACTGAATAGGTTAGCTAGCCGAATGCATGTCATAGCAGTGTGTGGCCCTCTAGTCTGTGCATCGACTTTGTGAGTATTGTTGGCAAAATGGCAACCAACAGTTCGATGCATTAGATATGCAACACAGTAGCTCGACGTTACTCGCTTAATCAACTATCTATTTATCTGATCGTGATGCCCTGATGGAACTCACGTCCTATGTTAAAATAGCATTAATGTAACAGATTGATGATGTGGTGAACCAGTGACAGTTCTCAGATAAGTGTAACTTGAATAGAAAGAAAGTCCACGACTTAATTCATAATAATACTTTCTTGGTGTTGACAAGCAGAATGACAGTGCCTGTCGGAGACGTTCATGCGTTATCACCATGGGCAGTGACGTTTTGGCAATAGTTAGAACTTACTAGACTTAAAACTACCCCCTCACAATATCGAAAAAAGGCACTGCATTGTGCTTCACAGCTGCTTCGGATGTTCACACAGACCAACTTTTTTTGGTGACAAGCCAAATGATGAATGTGCATTAATCAACATTATAAGTGCATCTGAATGATAGTCACGTGTATCGGGGCTTGCTTCTGTGCATGCATCTCGGAAGATTTTATTGGACTAATTTGTTGTTCATTACTTGACAAAATGATGAAATTCATGAACAAAATTACAAGCGTGGAACTGTATCACAGAATGACTAATACCATCCTTATGTTGCAATAAATCGGCAGGATTTCAAAATCATCTTCTGTATCATTTGTATCGTTTGACTGAAACCACTGGATGACGCTGTTATCGAACCTCGGCCATATCGGTGTATCTGCAGCCTTAGGCCAACTGTTGATAACAGAACCGTCGTACGTGTGTTTGGTCATCTTGTCCACGTAAGATGTGGCATGACAATAACAACGCCAAGTGACACCCCTAAACTTGCACAAAGCCTGACTCACCGAAACTGACGCAGATGGTCCATGCACTACCCAGCAGGTTTTTTGAAGTGTTCAGTCTACATGGTTGGCTGCTGTGCGCCCACCCTTGAAGTGATAACCGGCTTTTTGCATAGACGTTTCAGTGATCCCAGTTGAGACCATACATCTATGGTTTCACGAAATTTACAGTTACGTGAACCAACTCGGTACACAGTACCAGACATGAAATAAACCGTTATGGGGATGGTCTTCATAATGGCTTGTGGAAATGACGTTTCATTGTCGTATGTTTCCTACAGAATATGCATCGTTTCTACGGAACTGATCACTACAGCGATGTGGTCTTCAAGAATGAATCACCATAGGGTTCCTACATATCAGAGCTGTAACAACAACTGAGCTCGAATGCAATATGTCATTTCGGAAGGGGTTGTTTTGAAAATCTGTTCAAATACAAAAGCTGCAATCAGTGCAGTTCAGGTTGTGTAAACTGGAGTCACGTACTACTTATCGGTAGTCAAGATATCACTCAACCAGTTTACTTATTCCTGTGCTTCCGAATTGTAAAAGAGCTCTAATCGTTCAGTCCTTGGCCTTAGTCCCCAGGCCTGTAAAACATCTATGTGGTACAGAATGTTGAGAACGACTCTTGAAGACTTGGATGTAGTTTTGTTACAGATAGTGCAGTTCAGGAACTGTTAGCACAAGTGCAAGTACTAGGAAAATCCATCAAACTGGATATTAGGAATCTTTATACATGAGCTTCAGTCATCAGCGCCATTGAGATGTGGATTTTTTGCACACCTTTGACTGACGTTGGAGCGCGATGACAAATCAATTGTTGATGTATAACGTCTACCTTCGTTTCTGATTAGTATAGTGCGTACATTCGGGAACCAAAGGACAGGTCTCAATGTCAGGAAGACGAGGGACCATTGAAATCGTGTGCATGCACTATAGAGGGACGCGTCACCAAGGCGAGCGATAATGCATTACTGTTCCATGTGTGCGGATACACGTTAGCCGTGCAAATGAGCGTACATGTTCATTGTTCTGTTTTCACATAACTTGCAAGGGATTTTGTGCAATACGCAACTCGGTAGACAAATCATCCTTTGCGATCACAACGTGGTAACAGACAGTTTGAAAAAAAAATCACGATATATATAGTTGCCACTACGCCTGTGCGTCTTTTAGAATGCACCACCATTGTCACCGATTAGGCAGTTTTTGCAGTCAATCCCTCATGATTTCCCTCAGTTGAGGAGAATAACGGACACAACATGGCATCGTTTTTCTCAGCAGTCTTGACTCTAAAGAATGGGAAGCTCTTTGACCCAGATGAAGGGGAATTCTCCTATAAATCAAGTAATTGACCCTTACGACATGAAACAGAGATGTTTTCATGCCTAGTATATTAGTTGGAGTAATTTTAGGTGTGACGGAGTGGTCGTTGTATAGAAAGCTGTTTGTACAAAATCATTTAATGGATGAAACGAAAAAATGAGGGAGAACAAAAATGTTGAAGAAAATGTTTGAAGAACCGAAGACCGAAGTAACAATCTGGACAATCGTATTTAACGGTTGTGAAAATCAACCGGCCAGTATGCAGTCGATAGCGAAAAGAGTCCGACTTTCGTTTCCCTTGCAAAATCACATACAATAAAACGAGTTGAATTAGACCAAACAGCAGAGGTATCTATATTTAAGCAACGCCCCAGGAAAAAATTGGATGGGTCAGAAAAGCGAATATGAATTTGTGCCTACTGTTCTTGACCTATGTTCAGAGCAATATGTATAAGTACATGAGTGTGTGATTTTATTGTGTATACGGATTTGTATGTTTGGCTAGATGTCCGAAAATTCAATGAGGAACAGTTGGTCGACTGTGGATTCAATCACGCGGTTTGCATCACAAGGATGATGCGACCGTGTGGCGCTACGACGAATGTGCTGTTCGCCTCGGATTGACAAGTTACCAGCGTATTCACAGTGGTCTGTTATTGAAGAGTCCGCGAGTACATTAGACGCTAGTGATTTGAGTCGTTTGTGTATTTCGTTCGAGTTAACCTACAGTCCCCGTCGTCTAATAAACCATCCGCACTCCTTTTCAAAAATTCGGGTGATGGTTACCTGTTCCCTTTTTCCTTTTCTGTTTTGTTGGTTTACACTCCAATTTTCTTTGTTTAATCTTATATCAAGTGTATATTGTACTAGATCTCACCTTATATATTCTTTTTCTTCACAACTTGAATCTTATCATTGGAGTCTTTCCACTTTTGGTTTCCGCTAGATAATTACTCACTGATGAGTAGTAGGAGATTTTGATTGAACATTGTACACAATTGATCACAGCTGTTGCATTCCAATAAACTTTCCAGTTTCATTTTTGTAGCCTGATGGTTCTGGCTAACCAGCATTGACCGGTTGAATTGTAAAAGTTTCCGCGCACACACACACACACGCACACCATTTCATTCCTTCGGTCATACACTGGGTACAGTGTGTGTGTGTGAGAGAGAGAGAGAGAGAGAGAGTCAAAGCGAAAATGGTTCAGCTCAACTCATTTATGGTGAGGGTCACGCACATGTGTTCTTTGGTCTCAGTTACTGCTAGAGGCTAATCCGGAGAAGAGTATCACCATCCGTAGGCTTTTAACATTCATAACGGTAACTTAGACCCTACAAATGTTCAGAGCATGTCATGTCTTCTAAAGAGAACATACTCTGATTGAAATGATTACTGTCCATATTCAGAAAGGAAGCTGACATCTTTTAGCATCTGACGAAGTAGATAACTGAACAGAAGTTAATTTGTAGCCATACTCATTCGGTTCACAAAGTGCGCCAATTTTTAGTGTGGGATGCGAGTCTCCTTTAACTGTCTGTCACCTTACTGCAGCCAATGGCAGTTTCCAAATCACCAACCCAATCCGTTCATCATAGCCATTGATATGTTCGACTGATCTTGAAACATCGGATATTTTTGATTAGATATTGTAATGTTGCACCAGGTAAAAAGTGGGCCTTACCAAACAACAAACGGTACACTTTGATGAATGGCACTTCGCAGCCTGACTAGCTTTCCGTAAATAAGCAAATAAGCAACGTCAGTGTCGGCTACTTGCCATGTTCAGCTTGTTTGGCGCTTTGCAAAATGTTGAAATGTTTCTTTGTATTGATACTCTGGATGAATAGAATTTTTTGTTCTTCTCTTGCATCAGTTTTTTCTTAGCATTTTTGGGGTTTGTAGTTGTTCCCGAAAACTCTGCCTGAGTTTCAATGGGCATAGCTCAACTTTCCTCTCGTGTCCATCGTTCATTGTCCACCTTTCGTTCCTTGTTTGTTCCAGGCACTTGGGCGACAGAATATGAAACCGGTGAAGGTGAGTTGAACAGGTTTCTTTGTTGATTCAATATTGGGGCAATCGTCCTCAATGCTGGCTATTATTATTTGTAATGCAATGATTATTTTACTCCCCTATAACTCGTGTAGTAAGCATTTTTATGGTGAAGTGTGTCTATGTGACACTTGTTGTCGTTTCTCCATAGGTCCTGAGTGCCCATACTAGATGAACTTTCCGCATGCCCTTGTTTTCATCAATATCTGTCAATTTCTGGACTCTGGAGCTGTTGACCTTAAAACTACCGGACATTGTGCGTATTGGTTACACTATCCAAATTTGGCCATGGACGGCTTCAAGTCAGCTGATTGCTTCATCTCTCTGTCAGCCATTCGTACACCATTTAGCTCATATATAGGAATTAGCTGTTGGTTTAATTAAAGTAGTGAAAATAGCACGTCCTTTAGGTCGTAGGTATACTAGACAGATGACCTCCCACCATACGTTTCCCAGTCTGAAATGTCTCCGTGGCAATTTAGTTCATCCCAGGGTTTCATTGTCATACAGTGTCGCACGCCTGAAGGGTACACAGGCAGATTGAAAAACACAGGAATTGATTGGCCCTTATAGCGTAAGGTGGCGCTGTCTCGTCAGCGACAGAGAGTAAACTAAGTTAGCTTGCTTGGACCCAGCTACCTGGATCATTTTAAACTGACATTGAGACATCTTAAACTGGAAATAGTATAAAGTACAAACCGTACATCGCTGCATTATGTTGCGAACAAAAAAGAACTTGGAACTCAATAACGCATTCTATCGTATGTATTACAGAAGTCTTGAGTGAGGACGAGGTTTTTTACTTCGATGGTCTAGATCTACCAAGGTACTATTTCGTCGCGACCGTCATTCTCGGAAAATGATGGTGTAGTTGTTGAATCCGCAGTGAAAGCTCGAGCTTTTCGCCCGATAGTAAGGCTCCGTATATAAAGGTAGCCGATGACCCGCTCCCGTTCTAATTTAACTAGTCGGTATGCTGAACTTTCCGTCGCTTGACATCCGCCCCATCCCAATTTATACGGTGAATTCGTTTTCATTGTTGATTAATAATATATTGCCTGGTCTAATACTCATCTCCGCATGTTTTGGGGACATGGTACACTTGAGATGCGTAAGTGACAACTCCAGGTCCTCGTCCGAAAATTTTCTCCTTGAAGAGTCTTGCCCTAACGGTATTGTGCGACCAGTACACACAGTCGTTTGGCGCGTTTCGGTGTTGTTATTAAAATGTCTTACCAACCTTTGCTTCGAGCAACCCTAATACTCCACGTCCTGTCATCCATGCTCACTGTTACATAATGGCCTTTTCGGCCGTCCATGTCTGCATTCTGTGGTACACATCATTACCAGTGGTGAGTTCCAGATGTGTGACATTTGGCAATATTTATGAAGAACGGGGATACAAAACGACCAGTCAGCGAAATACAAACGTTTCATCGTCCTACTATGTTGTAGTGACCTTAGGTGCAATCGATCGCGTGCACGGCTCAAACACTTCATGCTGTGTTTGAGTGAGCTCAGCATGACGGTCTGCAGGCCTCCAGTTTCCAAAGACTCAGTTAACAAACCTGTTGCCACCGTTTTCAGTCTGATCGAACTGCGACAGTTGCAATGTCACCTATCAGACGCACACAACCGTTTCTGCCGATCACGTTAAACTCGTTTCGTTCAACTGGTCATTGGTGGACGATAAACTAGATTAACAGTTGTCGTGCCACTCATCACATCCGGCTATGGGCTCAGACTTCAAGACAGATCAATATATATTTCAGTATTCGTCCTGGGGATAGGAACGAACAATAAACTGCCTTGTTCTTATCCGCCCGTCTTCGTTGTCAGCCCACTATCTCAGGCCTGGTACCAGGCGACTTTTGACAAAAATGTACGAATCATCTCCGGTAGATCAGCATCGATAAACAGGGACCACTTTTGGTCAGCTGTACAATATTGATTTCGGTGTCCTCACATATAAGTGGAAAAGTGCATCGGGTATGAAGTTCACTTTTAGGGTTCTTGAGAGAATTTTAACCCACACATGCATGACATTCTCTGCGTATTTTCCATCTGATCATGCCACTGTCGGGACTAGAACTCCCGCCACGCTTTCCATGAGACAAGGATGTGCACTATTAATGAGCTCTAATGAGAGCGAAACTCGGGTCTAGTGCTTCTTTTCGAAGGAGGCCGACTGGAAAGTCTATAGGAATGTGACAGCTGCGATCAGTTGTGGGTGATGTTCAATCTATATGAAAACCAAAATCCCCTAGCACTCATCAGTAATCAAATACCGCTCAATAAGTCAATGATCTCTGTGATTTCAACTTGGAAAGAAGTCCTAGTCGAGGGGTCATCGATTGGAGTTAATAGACAGTAACTGTGTCTCCTCTCGAGGCCATCGGGCAACCTGATCATTACTCATATGCAAAAGTGGTTGAATGTTCACCAATGATAATTCAGTCGTGCCTGATACGAAATCAGTGGCGCAGTGTTAAACACGGTTGCCTCATGAACAGCGTGGCCGTGGTTCTAGTCCCGGCAGTGGCGAGCATTTGCACTACTGACGAGCTGCTGTAATGAACGCAAAACTCGAGTCTAGTGCTTCTTTTTTCGAAAGGGACCGACTGGAAAGTCTATCAGAATGCGACAACTGCGACCAATTGTGAGTGATGTTCAGTTTATGTGAATATCTTCAGTCTTTAGAGATGCCGTTTTGGATTATGAGGAAGCGTTAGTTTTTTGTGGGATTTGTTCATTAAAATCCTATCCCTTATGTACCTCGATACAGTAATTGTGATAGGTATCTTGTAAATCAGGTAGAGTTCATGGCCTAAAACTTCAATATGAGTGAATTGCTTCGAATTAGAATATGCGTCCTGAAAATGCGATGGGTGTCTTAAACTTAATCCGAAATGTCCTTGAGCGAATTTTATTGTGAATCTGCGTGGTCTACCGTTCTCCATCCCCTTATTGATCAATAAAGAGGTATTAGAGCTCCCCTGCACAACATTCTTACAATTCTGGCATGTAACTGCGATTTCAGTTGTGTTCTTAACCTAAGTTTCAGGGAGGCCTTTGCTGAGTCAGATTTTCATTCTTTTGATTGCCGTGATTCAGCTATACATATCGCATACTAAAGAACTTCACAGAGAGCATGGAGTCTAGTCCATGGTTGGAACGCCGGGTTACTTTCAAAGCGGTCGTCTTACTGTATGTCATCATGTCTTCTAACTACGTATGGATGACGGAGGCTAACTGGATGCCTGGGATACTAACACAGTTGTGTGGAACGTTTCAGTGAAATAGTTTTCCTTCGATTTTCAAATCGCCCATACGCTCTCATTTTCATTCATGCCTGACGACGGTGCCCTATGAGAGGTACTCAGCTGATTAGCGGATTACTCCTGAAGGCCACAAAGCCTGCGTTAATTTCACTCAATTTCTTTCTGGGATAAGTTGTGTCCACTGAGCCAACTCTCCAAATGCTGTTTGAAGCTTTTTTATATTGTGGATTACAAAATGTTACAGCTGGCGCCGCATCATCTGAGGCACATTCCTACATGTAGCTTGACTGATTTTCTCCAAAATCACTCACTCAGGTCACAATACGAAGTAAATCTCTTGAATTACGAACGTCCTTTTATTGTTTGAGCTTGTCCAGTTTTCACCACTTCGCCGGAACTTGTCGTGAGAGCGTTATCAATAGCATTCATGATGCTACTTTAAATCTTCAAGCAGTGTGACCATCTGGACGTCTTTGAAGTCATGGGTAGCCACTGATTCTAGTGCTAGCAAATCAATGCTTGTTGAAGTGTGCTTGACTTCGTATGTTTCAGTTAGACTGTATGTGTTATAATTCAATCTCGTTTTGCTGTATTTTTTCATTCCGTAGTGTTTCTCAAACGAACAATTTCATATGTAGCTGTTTTTTATTCCATCTTTCTTTTTCTACCCTCCAACACGGAGCCAAATGCGTACATAGACGTTATCAGTTTCCTGTTGCGTGTAAAATTTCAATAACTGCAGTGGTGTGGGTTGAGTGTTGTGTTTCTTTGATCGCCTGTTCATCTCTAATACTCCGTTAGGTTATTCGGAAACGTAGGCTAGTAGTATATTATTTCTGGTAAAAGAAAATAAACACAAATTAAACGTCACTCATATTTGATTACGGTTTTCTCAGCCAGATGAGTTTTTCAGACTTTTCCGTGTACACAAAGACAATAAGTTGTTAACGATATTTACTAAGATCGAAACTCGGGTCCAGTTCATTTTTCGAAAGGTTCTGGCTGAAAAGTTTATCGAACGCGAAAAATGAATTTCTGAATGAGTGGTGTTCAATTTACGTACTTTTTCTAGCTCCGATTTCTCTCGGCCTGTTCAGCCTAGTCTGTTCACCGTTGGAGTTTTCTCCCCAACTACTCACCATGCCAGTCGCTTCTCTCGGTTGGAGTCTTCTTACTTGCTTTCTGTTTTGTTTGGAACGTTCTTTGTATCATAGTATGACAACTTCTGTAAGCTTATGATAGTTCGCATACGATTAGGATCAGGTTTCTAATGTCTTGTTTTATACGTTCAGAACATGTCGATAATCAGTCATCCCAGTATGATGTGCATCAATGGCCAGTTACTAAATGGATGGTACATTCAGTTCGGTGTGGCCACTTTTACTAGTGTGGTGGGCGTTGAGCCAGAATATGGGATTATCCCACACGATCAGTTATTTTTCAGCTCCATATGGAGTTCTCATGTTTAGAAACATGGAAGTACAGTTAGAAACATTCCCGTTCAATAAACAGGCATAAGAGTTTTTACGTAATATGCCGCCATATATGAAATAAACCTCCCTGAACCAAGCAGAAAACATTTTCCGTAGCTCTTAATAGGCTTGGTCTCCCCCGCCAGGAAGAAACAGCACGGTAATCTTGTCAAACGAAAACCATGTTGGTCACACATTAACAACCGGGCTGATCGTTATGGTAGATGATTATATCGGCAAGGAATTTTATTTTATCGCTTTGACAAGCTTACTTTGATCTGGACCTGACCATGTAACCTTGTCTATGGATTATTCAGCAATTGCCTTCCCTGAACCACAACAAACAAACGTTCATAAAACAGCCACTGAAGCATACGAGTAATGTTGTTGAAGTGTGATCTCTTTCAAATATGAGTGAACACAGGCTATCAGAGATTTCGTTTCCCAATCTAAGTATTTGGAATCACTAACTCAGGGGAAGCAGTATAAACTCAGGACGTTTTCACTAAAACTATTAGATATACGATTTTCGGAGCTCTTGTCGAGGAAAACTAACTGTAGTACATTCCTTAAATCTGTCCTTCGTGATATAATTCTTTTTGGCTTGGTCCTCAGCCCACGTTAGATCATTGGTTGCACTGTTGTTCTGTTAGTCCGCAGATCCTGAGTCTGAGTCCTCGCCATGTGACTCTAGTCTAGATCTGCACGATGTATCCTTACCTACATAACTCCCTTCTGTTTGCACAGCATCAAATGCTGAGTGGTGTTATGCCCACCGGTTTGTCGTTTATCCTCGATTGTTTCGTCAGAGTAGCTTATACTATTTCATACTCCGACGTGTGATCAGCGTGCAGTGATTGCGTATTGGTCAACAATCTGTACTCGAAGATCATTCGATATTGTACTTCTTTTTGAAGACGTGTAATACAAGCAAAAATCCATCCGAAAGAGCTCACATTATTAACCGTAGGATTATATTTGTGTTGATGGTTCTGACATGGTTCAATTACTTTGCAACTTTGCACGCGTATCAAAAGGATTCTTTGGGATCAGAATATTTCTCTCCTTACAACATTTCCTGATAAAGGAAGTGTTGTACAGCACTACGTATCTAGACAAACGCACCTTCGTGGACATTACATTGTGAACTTAATTGTTGTATGAAAGGAAAGAGTGACTAGCCCCGCTACGGCTCTCTGTCATGTTCCCGTAACGTGATCGTTGTTACCTTCCAACGTAATTTGTTTGTTATGTTCAACTTGTCCATCAACTTTTGATGCATACATAATTGTCCGCATTGGTTTTAGACGGTTTCAACCTTGTTAATGACGATGAACCATGATTGTACAATATGACTTACCCTGAGCTGGTCGATCCCACAACCTTCATCACAGGACGTGTGTGGGATCACCTTGAGAAAACGATTCTTAAAACTACTAGACTGCTGACGCTTTCGTTTCTGAGTTGGTTGCTTTCAAAGGTTTTACAGCGCATGAAGCCAGAATTCCTCTTAAAGTTTGTCAACAATATGCAACATAGAATTAGTGCAATAATGTGCTCTAAATGAGAACCCTCTTGGCAAAACTGACTTCTTTCGTACAAAACGACATTTTTGATAATTATTTTTCGCTGTCACATGTGACCACTTAGCGTCATGTGATTTCTTGGTAATGCTGATGTGAGGGTAGTTGCATTGTAGTTAATACTAATCAGAGGGTTAGTATAGTAATAAGAATACGTATGTATATAATGCATCAATGACCATATATGGAATGTGTTTATACAACAAGCCGCATAACAAGTCTTAGATTTATTTGAGATCCTGGGAGCACAGTTGTAACCAGTTAGATGAATCACGAAACGGTCAAGAAGAAAGACGCGATTTGAATTTACATGAGAGTGTATCCGTACTTGTTCTTTGTGTGGTGTATCTTGTAATACAAGTCTTGGAGATTAATTCTCTGTCATCTTGTGTTGTGAGCTGTTGAGAGCTGTGTAAAATTGGATACGTGCGTTGGGTTGTGTAACAGAACTTTTGCACTGGCTGTGACCCTGTTTGTTGTCAAGGCCCATGTCAATCATCATCATAGACGGCAATACATCAGTGGTTCACACTGAGGCTTAACTACCACACAACCACGAAGGAAAAAAAGACAGAAACGTACATGTGACGTTGGTTGTAGTGTTGTCCATGTGGGGCGCTAACAATCAGGCACCGCGTCGGTCACTGAATGAATAACCACAACCTGTTTCATAGTTCACGTTTGAGTATCAAATATAGTATGCTAGAGATCTGGTTAGTCTAGATGTGTACATGGCAAGTTCGGTAGGTCAATTGGCGAACATGTTGAAACAAATACACTGGAACCGCGGTAATTATCTTGATGTGCTACGTCAGGTGATTGATGAGCTATCGATCAATGTCGGACGGGTTCAGTAGAGATGCTACAGACCACATACATGCGTATACACGTTGTAACTATCGTCTGCCGTTGTATAACTAACCTTCGTAATATACTGTCACATTAAACATTGGCTTCTGTGTGCTCCTGCAGTTGATAACAGGTTTGCTCTGACAGATCAAGGACAGACACAGTGCGCTTTGTTGATTACTTTTCAGACTGTATTGTCCATGGCTTGTGTTGACCAAGCATGTACAGATAGCGCTTCACCAGATGCCCACAGAGTCAAAGCTTTTGTTACAAATCGATCTTGTCTGACGTTCGCCCTGTTGCTTTCCTGTGAGAAGATAAATACAGTGACAAAAATAACGTAAACAAGCTCTTCCTCAAATGTAACGCTCATGCTGGTCAATTCTTAATTGAAGTGATCTTCCGTGCTGCGTATGCGTCTTGACTATTACAACCCTCAATTGGTTTATTAGTGGCATTTCCTTTAAGTGTGAAATTGATGAGTGACAGTCTTTTCTCTGTCGCTTCTACCATTGACTGAACATCCGTCAATTTCGTTTTCTTACTTCAAATTTTCTGAATGTCTCTATCTGTTCCGTATATCTGAACTTTGCTGTAATTTATTGTCCGGATTGTATCTTTTTCTTATTCCCTCAGTAAATGGTGTACAATGAGAGTAAACAATGAGGTATAGGGGGAAGTCGCAAAACGACAAAAATCTTACAAATCACTGTGAAAATGCATCTTCAGAATGCGGCCAATCAGAGGACACTGAGGGTTCAAGAACAGCTAGTTTCTTGGTTGGAAATTTAAAGAACCGAACTGAGTGTAATTGAACACAGCTGGAGGTCAAGAGGAAGAAAGAGGACGAAAGTGTTTATACATTTCGTACTGAATAGATAATGGGTTTACTCATTTTCTGGCCAACGAACAGTCCATCTTGTACGCTGTGAAACGTTACTGAGGCAACAGGTGTTTGACATCTCTTGCACTTGAATCGGCACCAAACAGGTGAATTGTAGATTAATCATTTTAAAAGCCTTTGACTAATGTCCGTAGACTTCTACATTCCGTTGCATTAGTCGTACGCCATGTACTCCACACATCCGGTCCATTCCAAACATATCTAGTGAGAGCTGGAGTAACACACCTAAATCGCTAATGCACATGAATTTTCATGTGTAGGTCGAACATGTGCTTGGTTGTCAAGAAGCGCAGGACAGTTTTAAGCAACTGCTTGTGCATGGTGAGTCTGGCGCTTGATTTACATGCTCAACATGAGTGTGAACTCACCACTACACTCACACTCAACATACAACGCCACATGATGCATCGTATCATCGCATACCGCACAAACAGTGCATAGCTAAAACCAACACTTCGCAGTGCTATATTCATTAACGCGGTAAGTGCAGAGAATACACTTTTCTTTAAAGATCTCAGTTATTAGTTTGCTTATCGTATACGGTTTCTTTTGAATAATTGTTGATGAAGATGGAGTCATCAATCAAACGGGAAGTTGATTGTGTAGAGTTGGGGAGGGAGCATATGAAAGTATGACATATTAAATGCAAAATGCGTCTGTAAATTGCATCGTAAAATGTGTTCTCAGAGATGTCATCAAAAATTGAAACGTTGAGATAAGCACAACTGTTTCCAACTTCCTAAATAAAAAGTGTTCTAATGCTAATATATTCAGCTGTATCATTCTGTTTCGACTATTTTTGATTAACCTATCCTTACGTTCAACTAATAGGTGCCAGATACACGTCTCCAACATTCCAAATAACAATACGTCCTAAAAGTTCACCAGTTCAGAAAAAAACCACCTGCAGACAATCTGGGTTACGGTTGTATTCGAATCAACGACAGGAACAACACTCTGAAACGCAGCAAGCGTTCTACCAACTAAGTTACTAAGCCACGCTGTCACATTTAGACCTAGTTATCCACTGAACCAAATAATCCGGTGGATTGACTGCTCAAGCACAATTTCTCAGTGTCACTGTTCATCATTGAAATTGCATCACTTATAAGTAGTGTGGCGGATTTCATAATACGCCAATGATTACAACATTATTTTTTTCTAGTACTGTGAACTTGGTAACCATGGTCATAGGATATTCCTGTGGTGATCGTGGTTTCATCGTTTCTAAATTTAGTGCCATACAGGTAATGGCAACCCCACACATGAACCTATACTACTTGATTTTGATACAGTGTGATGAACACACCAACATGCTTATTCACGCCTGACGAACCGTTTGTCAAACCAATCTCTTATATGTTCCATTTGGTAGGCTAAAACAAGATTGGATTAGCATTTTCTCTTCTTCACTTTTTGTCATGGAAAAATTAAAAGAAGTAAATGTGTGATGCTATCAACATGTTGAAATAGACCTCTTATCCGATTGAAGACTGACCGACCTTGTTCTATTCGATTCTAATGGCAGTGTCGTTGTTTGATAGTTGGAAAAACATTGCAACACTGGGCAACCTTTTGCTTCCTCTCAAGTATTTCGATGTGTTTTTTGTTCTCAAAGTGCAGTATGCTTCCGCTTGACTGCACTGGTTTCGGAGACTTAATCGTGTGTAATGTAGTCCTGGAAGTTGCGCACCATTTTCTATGCTTCAATAGCTGTATCAGCAGCGATTGAGAAGGAAGAAATGGAATGTTGGCCCATATTTCAAAAGCACTGTGGTCTTCACTAGTGTGTCTTATTTTCTGCGATAGAGATATCTCTGTAAGCGCAAGGATTGCTTATGCAAATTGATTGTGTAAGTGGTAGCATGCACTCCGTAACAGCTCAGATTGGTGGGTTTTAAACGTTTTGATATATGTGATCATCACTGTCTCTAGGATTAATTGCTTATTTTAGTTGATGTCAGCAGGTGAGTACGGATCGCGTTTGCAGATGGATATTTACTAGTGAGACTGAAACAACTTCTGCTGCTCAATCTTCTATGGCGTCTAGACTTTTGTGGTTGAGTCATGTGCTAAGCATGTCAGCTGGTCATCTGCTTCACCGGATCTTCTTTGCCACACTCCAGCCAACCAGCGTAAGTTACGAGACGGGCGACTGATTATTTATTATGGGAACATAAAAACCATTGTTAGTGAGCTACTTGCTGGCGATGGTCTACGTTCCCCGCCTGAGGTGCTCTGTGGCTAGAAATATTAGATGCGGAGGCAGCTCATCCTTTTCAGTGACCTGACTTTTAGTGTTGTATGACTAAGTAAGTGCATTGAATTCACCTAAATTGTTTAATCTGTCGTCCACACCGTCACGTTCTCATGTAGTTATTCAAAGTGTGGCGCCCGTACATTGAGTGCTTCGGTTTAAACGTAATAACCGTTGAAAAACAATTACCATCTTTGCCTTCTCTATTTATAGACTAAGGCTTTCTCCCACCCCTATGTTTGTATGGCAGTTATCCATTAGTTTCAATCACCAATACATTATTATCGATGACGATCACGATGCTACTCGGATATTTTCCGATTACAATGGTACATTCGACTCAATTGATCTGTTTGTAGTTTCACCATCTTCTGGGCGCTTTACGGTACGGCTTTGACAATAATGAGCTAGAACAAAGTTCTATAGAGAATTGTCAAAGACGTCCCGCATCAAACGGGTATTTGTCAACTGTTCATTTTTACCATTCGTGTTCATTTTCATCACGGGCGAAACAATAGGGAACAATCTGCAGCTTTCACAAAATTCAGATATTCACACTGTACTCGGTAGGAAAGTTATCACTCCGAGCTATCCCACCGAAACTGTCTTGCTGTCGGACATCTTGTATGTAACAGATTTATAGATTGATAACATTGTTCACTTGTCAGCTTGAAAGTGTACTATATTCCTCTCTGGCCTGATAGTAGCGTTATTCTGGAAAATGATGTTCACAAGTTGTTGGTCAGTAACTGTTCTTAGGAAAGTGTTCACTGAATGGCGCGTGAGTGGGAACTTCAATTGTAGCTCATCTAAAGCTATGACTGTTCTTCTCAAATCACGAATGTGTCACTCAAAATCAAAGATCTCACTTTTAACACCGCCTAGCAGTTGTAGTCTCTGGCTGCAAAACATGATCGCCTATGATCAAAGAGTTTATGTGAATTTCAGGATATCTGTCTCAGGTAGTTCCTTATTCCCTTTCACTACTGGGCTACTTGGTTAGATTGAGTTATCACTCTAATGTTGGACTATTGAGTTTGTACAAAATCACTTATGAGTTGAGTCCCTTCCATCACTCCTGTTTGCATATGATGTTATATACAACTACATATTAGATAAAACACAATTTGTAAATAAATTGGATATACAGCCGGACAACGCCAGAGATGAAGTGCATCAGAAAAGATATTGGTTGTAGACTTCTCATAATTGGCTAATTGTTTACGCGGAACGTAATCGCATTAGTAAACGTTGTTGTTTATGAAGGTTTTCAGTTCTTTATAAGACTTACATAAACAGTGGGTGTGTAGTACAATCGGTGAGAATGGGTGCAAACGTACATACACACCATGACCAACTTTCAAGAAGTCGACAGTGGCTTCAACCGCTTCACACGAAAAGTCAATAGAATGACTATTAAGTATCGCAAGCATGGATGTTTACATCATCTTAATCCGGATGCAATGTCTCTGTTTGTTTGGTTGATGAGAAACCATGCGATGAAATAAGTGGTATACTATCTGATCGATAACGAAAACTGTACATCCTGACAAATTTTAAAGACGAAAAATAATAGTAAATGCCGCGGAAAGCAGCTTGTAGTTTACAGTCCAGTTGTGTGATTTGGTATGCGATCTACATATTTTGTTAGAAATGTGTTGACGTGGCAAGACTTATCGGAAACGCAAATTGAATGGAGAATGAGACGACGAATGGTAGATTGCATGACGCCAGCATTGTGTCATCAACTTAGATAGTTGGCAGTTGAGGCTTAAAAACCTATGACAATTCTTACGGTTATGCAAGAGATGCAAAGTTCGCAGGATTAGGTGCAAGATCAAATACATTGTTGCATGCATTAGTGTATTTCCAAAAACACATTCGAACACCACTGTCCGGCCAAAAGGAAAAGGTGTATAACTGCAGAAAAGGCGTCAATAATTGGACGAAGGGTTTAGTGAGCAGATTGCTTTGTTACCGTTAAAAGATATAACATCGGATAGGCTACCGCAGAAAATCGACTTCACCCATTCAATGTTGTGAAGAAACGGGTATTACAGATGTCTATCAGGCCAACCTATTTTTTGTACAGTTCTGATACTGACATAGAACTTGGGGGTCACTTAGTACAACTTCATGAAAGATAAAGCTAACACAGAAATGCATCCTTCTGGCAATTGAGGTGAAGTCTCATCTGATCCGTATGTCCTGCAAAATGTCTCCTGAAGTGGCATTTGAAGCATGACTGCTCAGTCGAATGAAACGTTCAAACTAGTCCGAGGAATATTTGAAACACTGAGTTCCCTCTAACCACTTCATCAGAGCAGAAAGATGTTAACATTTCATGAAATCTTAACATATCGCAACATATGTCTTCTTTCTCCTCTGAGGAATCTTGTTAAGTTTGATTAGAGACTGAACTGAGCTAAAGAACTAGTAATCGAAAATTGTTTGCTCGGATCACACCGTCTTCTAACGATCTGTGCCGGATTCTTTTCTGAGAGGTTCACGAACACAGGTTTCTGTCCATTTTGTTATTTCCGAACTGTTGGTTCGTTGCTTTGTTGCCACTGTTCTGAAGTTTTTCCTTTCGTGTTCTAAACATTTTTAGCTCGAATGACGATAATTGATCAACCCGTACATATATAATTCTATATTGACACCACACATTCAGTTCGAACGATAGTCGACTCGCTATTGTAATAAATCGAAATGAATGAGAACAGGAAGATCGATAACATCCATCATATTCTGATGGTGTGCTTTGTTCTCTAGGTGACGTATTTTGTGATTTAATTTGGTGTTGTGTTCTGCAATAAACCTAGAGAAACAGTGCTATAATAAGTACATTTGTCGGACCTATGTAATGGGGCATGTTTGGCAGCACAAAAAAAGTACTGCAATCACCGTGTATACAAACAATCTGTTTGCCGTTCCTGTTTGCAAAATTCACACCAGATAAACTAATGGTATGAGAGAATCGGTGGAATTCACCAACTATGTTAACCACTAAAAATTCAAAATCTTATATAATACGTTATCAGTCAATCGATGTTTTGTACAGTGAGGCACAAAGTAAGAGTTGTTTATGAGGTTACTACCATGTATGACGGCAGGTTCACATTCCCGATAAATGCGCTGTTCATAAAGCAAAGAGTATACCAGCTTATGGGCACTAGTGATTACTAATCCAAGTGATGGCGCAACTACTGTGATTTCACAATTCTACAGGTTAACCGACCGGGAACAACTGATAGTCACCAATTTGTAAAAGTTTACTATCTACACAAAGTCGGACATTTTGTCATAGAGATTATCTTGTTTGAAATCGTATATTGTATATGGACAGTGTATAACTGGACAGCATTTATAGGTTTAATTATTTAGTGACAGATCGTAGAGCAGCCGGCACAGAAAACTTTCCACAGGATTTACTCTGCTCTTTTACACACAGCATGTATATATAGAAACGAAAAGCTAAATTCCATAACAATTTCAATTTGTTTCATAAAACTGGAAGTGCTGACGGACATCCTCCAGGTTATGCTAAGTGAATGCGCACACAAAATACACTAAAAGCTTAATACGGTTACATAAATGTGATTGATAGGAAGACAAGTCCGCATACTGTAGTGAAGTGTTTGACTGTAGTTAGTTGGTCAGTAGTTCACCAGTGTGCGAATAAGTGTTCTGGATTTTTCACCGATTCCCTAAATTCGTAGCGATTGTATCGTTCACACGTGTTTCTTTTCACATTCTGTGCATTATAATTGTCTTTCATTTGAAGGTTTAAATACTGATATCATGGACAAAATATTCTAGTGTATTTTTATGGGCAAACTTTTGCTGATGTGTAAACATTGGCGATGTGGTGCCAGTTCTCGTAGAAAACTGACAGTTTCAAATGATCACCTGAAGGCATTTCGTGAGCATCAAACGCACTTTGAGGTGGCTCAGCTGAAACTGTCCGTCGCTACTTTTCACTGTTGGCTACGCACAACGGTTGTCAACTGTCTTCGCATACATGATCTTCGTCTTGCTAGTCCGAAGAACTGCGTTCACTCTGTCAACGTTCGGAACATCTCCAACCTTGAGCAACCATGTCTTATTTCCAGAACTTTCTCCCACTCCACGTGAAATGAAGTCAACAGTTCTGTGGCGGTTTCATACCGGGCACCCAAAAATTCATTGCATGGATGTTCATGTCCATTTTTTTTTCCAAAGATGTAACTGTCAACAAATATTAGATTAACTAAGAATTTGCGTCTTATAATCTTTTAAAAGAGGATTTATGAAAAAGGCGATGTTCGTTTACAGGGTGACCGAACGGAGGTCACAGATGTCATCGTGTTTCATTACAATGAATTGTTTCTACTCCAACCAGTAGGTCTGGAAATTTATTCTCTTGACTAGTACGGATCTCCCATAAGTTTCCCAGAGTTATTTTTATTGTGTGAATACACTAATTCTTGGACAGATTAAATCATTTATATGTGTTGCTCTTTAGGATCCTCGTATTCTGATTTTCATTGTTTGTAGAATGACATTTCATGACAGTAACTTATCTTTGAGAATTAACGTTTGTCGATTCTTATCACCAGTAGTCGATAAGAAATCACAATGACCGACCTACTTACATTCCCAAATCGGACTGTTTCTTATCCTCTGACTATGTCACTTGTTCTTGAGCTAATAGGTTAGTGACGGATTTGCAAACACGAATCAGTTTTTAGCTTTACAAGATTATCACTAAAGATTATTATTGTTGAGTTGCTCTTCATCAACTAGCAGACTAAAAAAAATAACCTACTCTCAAATTGCAAGCCGAGCTAAGAGTAGCATGTTGTCTGCCCTCGATCGATATCCAATCAGAATGAGTTACAAATATAAACTGTGTTGCGGTCTCCTCTACTGGGAATCACGATTGATTTTACCCATATACGGCTTAAAGCACGTGCTATCCCAGTTGGTTTTTCTGTTTCTACATATTAACCTGTTGCTTAATTTAGTGCCATATTTGATATCAAAACCGAGAAATCGAACCAGTTAAATGTCCTCTATGATCGGAAATTCGAGACGACCTGATTAATACCTTTGCGAATTCTGCGATTTACCACAACTAGTATCGCATCTGTGAGGCATTGATTTTGCCTTGCTCACTACTATTGCTTTAGTCGGCTAAGTGAACATTGGAATTATGTAATATTATCACCGACTTGGTATACGAAGCGGTGCACACATCACACTTGATTTAATTTTAGACAACTCCATACAAATGTTGGCGTCATATCCGCCTTGCTTGATGCTTCTTATTATCTGATCTATATTGGAGTGGTCGTTTTCGGTTATACTTTTTACTCATTTCTGGTGGCCTTTGGTTGACATTCTCTTCCACTTGTGACATAGTCGTTTCATATACGCAGCCTCTTCCTCACCCAGTTGATACATTCATACTAAGTATATCCCCTTCTCCTTACTGTTATCGTTATTTTCAAAACACATCCCGCTCGTTCTTGAAAGGAATCTTTGTTCATGCGATATTGTGTTATGTATCATAATCAGTGGAAATGTGTTCTGTGCGCACTGTTCGGATAACAGGTTGGTCATTTTTCACTCACCCGGATGTGGCCTGATTACTGAAGTAAGAACTAGTTGCTGTTATATGCGCTCAATGAGTCCACTGCTTGTTCAATCACGGTAGTCATGGGAACGGTTCGGCGCGATGACAAGACCTTACAAGTAATGTGATCATTCCTACTGTATTGTGAGGTTCTTATACAACAGTTTGTGTCTGCCCACGCTCTCGTTAATCACTGGGATGGGCGCCGACGTATTTCTATTGGTTTATCACAATTGGAATAAATGGTTCATCAGACAGATCGATTTCTAAGAATTTGTAACAGCTAGCATTTGTTTGATACTCACGTTCTCGCACCATGCTTTTTTCATGTCACAGTTCTATGCGCATATTTCCCTGCATGCCTACTATTTCAACAACCAATTCAATCCCAGCACCTAGTGTTGTTTTACCGCTCATTAGGTAATAACTTGTGGAGGACGAACAATAGCTTATTCATAACCGACACTTTGGTTTTACACAAGAACTGTTTGCATTACATTCTAAATTATTTGTTGTCGGAGTTAGAGGCGAGTAACGCATACTAGCAAGGTGTAAAATTCTCATAGATCAAACATGCAAACACTGCTTCGTCTTTCTTGGCTGTCTATTTTATCCCACTTGTTCAAGCACTCGATCATATTAATAGAAATCCTGCTGATTTATCGTCCATAACGTATCTGTACCTATTGCTTTACAATGTCCTAACAAAGCATGTGGATAAAAACGTATAGATGTTTTTTCTTACCCTTGGTTTTTTCTACCCTGTTGTTCATGTGCTTTTGTTGTTCCTGTTATTTCCTTAGCATCCAGACGGAGACGATCTTTACATTATCGGATATACTAGCGGCAGTACAGGTAAGTGGTATTCGGATCAATGTTTGAAACGGTTTATTATACTAGATCAGTCATTAAACTGCCGCACTATAGGTGCATCACGTCCAACAAACTAAGTTTTCCCCTTTTCACAAGTTATTATTTGCTTGGGGTTGTTAAATGTGTAGTCGTCATTAAATGATCGGGTGTTAACCACTTGCGTTCTCCTTTTCCTGACATCGTTGGGATAACGCGTTCCAGTGCGTAATACGATCAGTCTGTTGCCAGCATTGTGATACAGCCGAGCGTTCTTAGGCATTGGTCTACAGTGATGCATCTCAAATAACATACGTCGTTTCACAGGCTAGGTTGATCGGCGTTGAGATCTTTCGCTGTGCTTTTCATCACTTGGCTATGTTTTACAACCGTCACAGCAGTGGGATGGATGATTCAGATGTGCGGGTGAGTTGTTTAAGCTCAGAATAAGACGGTTGTTCGCGGACCTGATTGATTTCATATGACTGTTCTGTAGAACTGAAGCTCACCTGTCTTATAACGAATACAACGTGAAACGGACATTTCTTTCCCAGAATCCATACAGTTGTTACACTGATCCGTCGAATTCCACTGAGAAGTCTGCTATTTTCAAAGAACCTATTCAGTTCAATTCCATGCCTACATGGTACTCATCACTAGTCTTTCCTGAAAAATGCGTTGCAATTTCGTGCCAAACTCTAGCTGATTTATTAAATCAGATTTTTGAACCACGTAAGTCCAATGACTGTCAAAGAAAATCACGCATCCCACGAATTCATAAAACGAGAAACTATAACATTTCGCTTGATTTCACGCACTAGAGTTGAAAGTTTTCGAATCACTCCCTCGAATGGATGTTGGAGTGGACATCACGAGCTTTGGGCAATTCGCCTCTCGTTGCTTACATTCAACTCTTGATGCTATCGCGTGCCTAACATATTCCATTCTGCCGTTGCTCGACTTCTTAGACTAAAATAAGTGAATTTTGAAGCATTCATATGGAAGGAGATGTTAATTCAAATTCTCTACGAATCCGACATTCAATCGTCGATTCTTTACGCAACCACCCTATCAGCCGTAGCCAGTTAACCTAGCATAGAAGTTCATCCTCATCATCGGTGGTTCTAGTATTCTCCAAATTTCCGTTTCTATTCTGATTTTACAAAGAATCCACGTTAGTTTATTTTCACGATTTTATATCCAAGTATGCAGTTAACTGTGGCGTTAGGCCAACTGAACCCATAGTGTGTCAATGAGCACATCTGAATGTTATTGCTTATGACGGAGACTCAACGTGAAGGACTTTCCTACTCATTCCTCCATGCACATAATGAGTCTCCACCTCGACTTCTGTTTGTTACGTTTATTTTGAGTAATAACATGACCTGAGTACTTAATGTAACTGTTATTTTCACCAGTCAAAAAACTGGCGTATTGTGTCCTACGTCTAAAATCTATTTTCATCTCACATCGCTTTGCTAGTCGATCTATCAATGTTTCTGTCCTCCTCCACATGTTTTGTTTTTCAGTGGTTTTCCCTACTTTTTTGTAAAAAGATTGTATTTTTTGTTAACTAACCCTAAAACATCTATTACGTTGCAGTGGTAGCCCCGTGAACCATTTGACACGTGTACAATCTAACAGCTCCTCGTTTTGTTGGATCTCTCTTGATGTAGTTCTACATCTTCCATTAGATCCTCATATAAAAATATATTTGCACGGTCTTAAATTTTTTTTTCCCATTACTCAATTCAGCTCGTTTTCTACACAAACCTCATATTACTGAATTATTCACGAAGCTGAATCAACAGTTCTTGTTAATTGACATCGAACGTGTTGAATTTTTCAGAAGTTTCATGATTATTATCATTAGTGTCCGACCGAAGTTCATTAGGTTAGAGTGTCTTTCAATCACAAAAGTTGTGAATATGTAAACGGCCAAAAGTTCATCCATCTTGATGCGTAATATGTCTTGGTCTTGACCGTTCGGCTTTTTAGTCCTGTGGATTCCTCGTTTCCGCTGTTCATTCGTTGTTGATTGAACTTACGTCGTTCTGCTGTTCGTTAGTATGGTTCGCTTAATCTAATAGCGGCGGTCTGTGTTCACGTTTTTCACTTCAGGTCTACCCAAAGGAGTTTTATTCAGTCATCGAAATTGTGTTCTCTCTGCCTTCGGTGGCATCCATATTTGTGCTGAAACGGTAGGTTGCTACTATACTGCTCCGTTTGCCTCGATTGTATGCAATGCACACTGATTTTATGATTCACTGTACTGAACAAGGTTACAATTTGAACTTGTGTTTGTTGAGTTTGAAATAGTTCAGTCGTGTTCCACATACTGATTTTCTGCTGTCTTTGTGATACCATACCATTGTTTTCCTTCCGTTACATTTTAGAAAGCCCCTGTGGACCAATTTTCACATTTTTCTTATCTTCCTCTCGCACATTGTTACGAACGAGTCAACATAGTAAGTGTTGTTGATCAGGGTGTCCCATTCTTGCGTTCGTCTTGTTCTAGCTATTTCATTCCGCATTTTGCTGTGTGCAGTTACCTTCGGCTGTGGTGTTTCCAACGCTTTGTTCTGTCCTTGGATTGGTTTCGGAACCGTCTGCATTGATCTTTACCCGTCTGCCCTGCCCTATCCGTTTGCACTGAAGTGTTTTTATCGCACCTAATCTTTGTAATTTTTGTTTGACTACCTCAGTTTTATAAGTAGTGAAACGTTTCTATGAAATACCTCGTCGATTTTATGGAACTGGAATTCACCTTATACACCGTTCACACATGCACAATCGTTGATTAGAGTCCCAGTATAAAATCTCAGCTGTCCCGACGTGGTTCGTTAGCTCGGCTAGTAACGTATATACCGCGTGAGGTCATGCAGTTCCGTTGGCGGTTTTACTGTAAGCGAAGACCGATAAATTTGTCAGACTGATTACCAGTGATCTTTGATTGCTCAAGAAAATTGTCCCTGAGACGCACAGCTACTGAGGCTATAGGATCGGTCACGTAAGTCACATAAATCACGTTTCGGACCGAAATTCGTTGTGTATATTTGATCGCAGCTAACAGCCAACCTGCTTTAAATTCCGTTGATTATGTGCCGCATTTTCAGTGTGTAAGAATTTTTAAGTGATTAACGGATTCTTAAAACGTTTCAATCCTCAAGTGTGTTCTTCTGATGCAATCACTTTTGCTCTTTCTTTGATCATCATATTTCACTTCTTTGTGTGTGCATTAACTCCATATTTTTTAGGCTACTTTGTTCTATGTCGGCGGTCGAATCGGCTTCTTGACCAGCGACGTGACTGGTTTGTTAAATGATCTACGTGACTTTCAACCATACTACTTCAGCACTGTTCCACGTGTCCTCATCCGTGTATACAATCAAGTAATGCAGCGAGTATCCTGTTCTAAAATTCTCCTCTATCTTCTTCGTTGGGCGATCCGACAGAAGTTGCAGGAACAAAGTCGGTGAGTATGGTTCGTTTGACTAGTATCAGTATGTTGTTGCGGGTGCTCATCGCATAGATGCAATGCGATACTCAGTACGTTTCTACTAATTTAACACTCAGGGTGTCACCAGATTTATGTACTCTTTGTTGTTCGTAAAGTTAGTTCGAATTTGCAGGATTGTTATTTACGCTAACATCGGAGCGCCTCTGACTGTTTGTTGCAGGCCGTCGTCAAACTTGATCTAACAGGTAGCAGTTGTTCCCTTCCGTCGATCAGAATGAAAACCTTTACACCAGAGGCGCATCCATGCGTGCAAATGCCTGTGATCTGAAAATATCTTGTGTCGCCCTATTTACGCGTGCCTGCGCGCGTCCCTTATGGCGAGAACTCTACTGCAGTTTGTTTCTTGGGTGGAATATTGTCACAAGATCTCGAACAGCGTCCATTTCGGTGTCAGTCTATTAATGGCCGTTGCTAACTAATACTCGCTACCTTGTATGACTGCAGGCCGGTTAAGCTGCATCGCTGGAGAACTCATCCAAACACATGCACACCTAAAGCAAAATGATACAGTGGAATGTATTAATAAAAGCTTCTATACCACAGCCCACCTAAACTTCCTAGTCAGAGTGATTGGTTGTAGTGATTGTCTTAGTTCTTGAAAATGTAATAGAGGGACTATCCGGTAATAGTCTGTATGTTATGACAATCAGTGATAGCGACCTTAGCTACGAATGAAGCTAAAATCTGACTGTAGACATCAGCGCAGTTTATGTAGGTACGATCGGAAAAAAAGGGAATGAGTGTAATTATGAAGAGAAATCGAAAAAAACCTTCATGAGACGTGAAATGAAAGGCTAGGGTTATGAGGCGGTCTCCTCGCTACACTATCTTTTAATTGAAGCTGTTCTAATCGTGTTTTAGTCTGCAGCGAAGTATCCAGTCCCATGTTGGTTGATCAAAGTTCTACTAACTTTGTCCGGTATTTTCACCGGTAAACCCAGTGAACTACCAGATTCCATCACAGATCAGGAGGTCGCAGTCTCGTTCCATCTACTGGTCACCACTTGGAGGCATCGAAGTCACGTACTTTTAGATGTCTACATTTCCTTCGCAAGCTCGCTGACGGTATTGCTATCATGTACTGAAGACCAAGTTTAGGTGAAGTCCTGGAACCATCAGCCGACCAGTTTTACCATCTACCGTCTCATGGTATTCAATGTTAAATGTCTTTTCTATTGACTGGTTACAATCTTTGTGATAACTGTGATCACTTTCGGTGTCCGATTTTATCCACAAATTGCATTTAGGGGCATCTTTCGAAAGGCTGGCCTTCTAGACCGAATCTTTTTCAAGCCGATTCGTGACAAGACCGGTGGCCATATACAAATCGTGGTTTCCAGTAGTGCTCCGATCTCGGATGAAGTGCTCGACTTCACTCGGGCTGCTTTTTCCTGTCCGGTACGTACATTGTTCACCCAGAATGTACCACGTTTCTACAAAGCATAATGTTTTACACCCAATTGTTTGACCTAACGGTGGTCTTTTGACACCTAATATAACACACGATTTCTGTGCCTGACTGTACAACAATGGTGCAATCTCCTCTCCTGAACTGAAGTCGAACCGGACTTATTTGGCTGTTCAACCTACTGGTGTTTGATTGTAACAAATGTTCCATAACAAGTGGCCTCTCACAATTGATGTCTTAATCATGTCTTTAGAATCTGTTATTTCGTGGACACGTTCACGTTGACTACGATGTCCCAAAGCGTTTAACGTTTGGTTTGGGTGGCTCTGTAATCACATTGGTATTACATTAAGTCAAACAAGCACTGGACTGTGGTATGAACCATGTGTGATAGGTTATTGACACGTTTCGATCTGTAATGTTCACTGTCGTTGAACGTTTCACAAAACATATAATGGTTATTCAAAGATCCTTGCTACTCAGTGTGTCGAGAGACTAAAAAGAGAAAGAATCGCAATGAAGGTGGATAACAACAGCTTCAAACAGTGGGATATATCTCCCTACCATCTATGTTCCAAGGTGTTATGACAATTGTGACCTGATTCTGCTTCTGTTGTTTGGGTTACTTTTTTGTTCTTTTCTATCTGTCTTGGCACATTAGACGTTAATTATCCTGAAATCACAGACTATCCACTCACTTCCTTAAGCGTGGAACGTTGACGGATCGAACTTGCCAATAGATCACGTTCCATGCTGTCAGCTGTCCGGATTCAGAAAAGGAATGTGGCAGGATTTGGCCATTTTATGCGTTATACTTTGTTTGATCTTGGAGTGATTGCTTCGTAACAGTACCTGTCAGTTGCTGTTATACAATTTTCCAAGATGACTGATTTTATAAAAACTTGTTTGCTTTCCAGGTGATCGAATGCTACGGTCTGACCGAGACCAGCGGTATATTATGTGCTACTCTGCTGGGCGATATGAATCCCGGGCATACTGGGACTCCCTATCTGGACTTTCAGATCAAACTTATCGATGTGCCAGAAATGAATCTCGTCGTGAAACGAGATGGAATGGGTGAAGTGAGTGTGTATGGTTATGTTATGTGTTGTTGTACTTGATCCTGGGATTTTTGGGCGTGAGTCTCTCGTGTGATAGATAGAGCACGTAGATGAGAAGAGAATCTGTTGGATCGCCTATGTTATTGATCCACTATACTTTTATTTTATCCATATGGTTACATAGCAATTAACTGTCCGCCCGAACCGCTGGTGAATAACTGTCGTTGTTGATGACTGAGTGTTGTATGTGTTTCGATGGCCCAGATCATCCTGAAACTTCGATTTTTGATTAAGTCTAGAATAACGATGATTTTGATTTATGAGCTAAATGTTGACTCGTTTTTAAAACATTGTCCTCCGTCAAATTCACAAGTGTTCTCTAACATCAGTTTTTGTGTATCAGTTTGCGTAACTGTTCTATGATCACTTGTGGGATCAAATATTATAAAGGTTCTACACATATTTTTACTCGTTTCATTGCCCTCATCCTGGCTATTTATGAAGATTTGCGCCAAAGGCCAGGCTTGTACAAAAGGTTATTATCAAGATGCGAGCAACACAAAAAAGCTTTTCGAGCCGGAAGGATTTCTACGTACCGGGGATATTGGCGTTTGGACCAAGGTATGCTAACTTCACATTGTTGCTTATAACGTTTTCTGCATACAAACTTGACCAAAATGCTTACTACCATTAGGCTACATGTTTGTCCTTTGTTCGGTTGTCACATTTATGTAGAATACAGACAGAACTTGCGCTGTGTAAAACAGGTAGTAAGAAGATCTACCGAATGAATTTTAAGCATACGTCGTCTGGTCGCTTTGATTCTAGCTGGATATTCGGGTATTTGGACATACCTGTCCCCGCGTTGATGTATCTTGCCGAGTGTAAGAATACTCGCATCTCCTGCCTGATAGTCCACCATAATGTGGGCCTATTCGTTAGTCGGTGCTGACTGAAGGTGGTGACTTTCGTTCAAAGTGATACCCACGAAATGAGCAAGCTTATCATTGCCATAAACAATCAGAAAAGCTTCAGGAAACTGTGTAGTGTCATTTATCCATCTATTGTTATATTGAGTACGCGAGGGTTTTTCTCATAAGTAGCGTAGTGCTGTGGGTTCAATCTGTGGCATATGGTCACTAGTGTTCCCGTGTCCGCTCCCCTTCGTAACCATGTGTTTGTTGTGTTTTACCCTTGCAGCTTTTTGTTGTCTCTATACATAATTTTGACTTCATAAATCATTCACATAGACAAAATACTCGCTAAATGCCCATATAGACACAACACACATAGCCGACATAATCGCACGTGGTATTATTCCTACTTTTGCTACAACCATTGGATTCTGATCTGTCATTTCTAACTCCTGTGCGAGCGTCGGAATATCTCGAAACGGAAAGACTCAAGAGCTGTCGCCATAACTGATATTGATTCGATTGACCGTTAGAAGTAATGCTTGATCAGAAATCATGACTACTGTTTCAAACCCCATTTCAGGAAGTTGTTTGATAACTCATTGGCGAACGTCTACCTGATCTATGATAGGCTTTCCGATTGCTTTAGCTCGTCAAGATGAATGCGTAAACAGACCGGCGAAGATTGGGTGGGGACATTGTGAGAATGGGGCAGACGGTGTGGTTGCTGTAAATTGAATAATTCTAACGACTAAACCCGAAAGGCGATCGTCGGTGTGCTAGTACAAATCACGATGTGGTCATTTTGTTTGTTTCTTTGGATGCGTCATGAGGCTAATCGTATCACACGTATGTCAAAATTATCCGTAGTGCGCACTGAGATCAACAGAGAAACATTTTACTTGTCGGATCGGCGTTGTGGTGTTCACTACTACAGTAGGTTCTTCGCCTGATTGAGTAGAGCTGTTTAAGCTGAGGACCTTCTGCCGATAGTGCAGCCGACTGATATAAGGTGTGAGGTGGACAAATGACGAGTTGTGCTCATTAGTGTGTATAGTGCCGTTGCTTGACATATGTATCTTCGAAGTAGAACGGGACGATAAAATTCATCTATCTGATGACGCTTTAGTTTTACTTACAGCGTAGCCGTTTGCTTATAAGATGTAGACACCTTAGTTTTAACAGCCTGGACATAAGTATTCTTACTAATTAGGTTCCATTCCACCCACTTCATTTGCTTCCTAATTAAAACCTGTTTTATCCATGGTTGTATGACGGCTGAGCATCATTGATGCCCTACTGATATATTACTGTTCATGAGGTTGATGATTATGATTTTTCTTCCCCTGTTCCAACAATCGTAATATCGGTAGTAGCCGTTCTCCAGATTTTGTTCTTCATTATTCTCTGTTTCTTATTCCATTACATGGACGTTCTATTTTAGGATGGAGCCTTAAAGGTGGTTGATCGCCGCAAAAGTTTTTTCAAATTAGCCCAAGGTGAATTTGTTACACCGAAGAAAGTGGAGGAGCTGTATGCCTCTAGCCAACTGGTGTCCAACGTTTTTGTCGACGGGGATGCGCATCAGACGTTTGTGGTGGCGATTGTTGAGCCGAACTTTGTAGAATTGCGGAAACGTTTGGACCAGCAAATGAACGGCACGCTGTCCAATGGGTCCATCCATCACCAACCGCGACAAAACGGCAGTCTGGTCCCCTGCGCACAAGATATGACCGATGAGGAACTGTGCCAGAATGCGTCAGTTCGACGTCTTGTGTTGAACGAGCTCACACAAATCGGACGGAAAGGTGGTTTGAAGGGTTTTGAACAGGTGGGTGCTTTTCACGTGATTTCATTGAGGGTACACATCATTAGTTACAAAATTGCTGACAACAGTGCTACAACAAAAGACAAACGATTTGAAAAGGGTTTCGGAATCATGATACAATTACCGAATAAATCGAACAATTTTATCTGAAGAATACCGAAACTGATGATAATGATTGCATGCCTCACATCATTATCAATCAAATGTGTTAGCTATCTTTTAAACGTAAAACTGATATTTGGGAACGTCGTGCTGAAAGAAGACTTAATCTCAGGGCGCTCATATCTCAAACCCTATTCTATACATAGTCGTCAGAATGTCACCTATCACGTAACTCGACACACACCCGACAATCGATGTGTTGGCATACGTATTACATCCTAACTAACAAAACTTTTGGATGGTGGCTAGTCTAGTGTTTGGAAATCCTTCCGGTATGCAAATGAACTTCGTACTCACAGTTGTGGTGTTTTCACCACGTGACGTTGGTAGTTTACAAAGAATAACCAAGTTTCGCAACGTTGTAGGAGGACTGGTCGTACGGATGCATAGCATACTAAAACGTTAAAGGAAAAAGGACTTGTGCTGGAAACAGCATGAGATGACTAAGTTCATCCGGAATAAGCCAGATGGTTTACAGCTTTAACTGACAACGTTTGTTCGTGTTTCTCAGCCCCTCCCCTTCTAAGAGCTCTTCATCATGCGAGAGCACCTATATGCGCTTTACACTTCTGTAACACCTCCTTACTCTTTATCGTTGCAAAGTCTTGTTGAACTGATGTGCAGAGACTTCCAACATGTCAATTTTGTTTTGATTGGACCGTTGTGCAGCACAAATTAGAGCCGTCCGATCTACACACCCAAATTCTCGAATGCTATAATCCGGGGATATCATCATACCCATGTGTTCCCAATCGATCAGCATATCATTCTAATCAGAAAGGAAGAGCATGGTGACTGTGTTGTACTTCCTTTTGGATGCGTTTGGTAAAAAGTAATCCATCGTATGCCCTAACCACTCCTCAGGTTTAACAATAAACTGTATGTAGATGCATTTCGTTGGGGGTTGGTTCTTTGATCTTCATCGCCCGATCCTTCATAATTAATTCTAGCAACTAAATTTTGGACCACTTGTTCGAATCTGAGCTGCTTGGAACTGTCCCCTCTAATTTTTAATAGCATGAAGGTAACCAGTCAGTGTTTCCTCCTGCCTGTTACATCTTGACATACACTCACGTTTTTTCTAAGTAGCGTTCCTTATTCTGTTTTTTTTCTGTTCCTACTTTCACGCCCATCTAGGCCAAAGCGATTCACCTGAGCGCACATCCGTTCACTGTGGACAACGGAATGTTGACTCCCACATTGAAGGTATCGCGCCCTAACGTTCGCCGACATTTTGTTTCTGTGATCCGACAACTCTACGCGGAGCACAAGGAGTGAGACGTACCGCATCGCTCTCTTACACGTACATCGTGTTTTCATACACAATCGTTTTTACTTTCCCGATCTTTGTTCCATCCATTCCGTGCTTTCTGGTTTCCATACTCCACACAGTTTTCAATTTTTGTTCTACACGTACGTACGTATGTACACTTGCATTCTTGGAAATCCGTTTCCCGAGTGGATGGATTTTTATCAGTCTCATGGTTTAATTTCCACATTGCTCTTGCTCATCAGTTCTTACTTTCAAATCTACACACAATTCATTATAATCTCGTTCTTCTCGTGTTTCATCATCTGCCTTTAATTCACGTTGTTGATAATCTTGCTCGACCGCTTTCTGTCTGTGTTCTGGCATCTCAAATGATTTAGCAGCCTGTCCATTTTTTTAGACATGTGTTAATCACACCTCGGACGTATCCGCAGATGCGTTATCAGGATCTTGTTTGTTCTTGTAATTATTTGTTAGTTTTTCGTCTGTTTTCATTGAGTATCCATACGCAGTTGTCGCACAATGGATGCAGAAAATTGTAATAGACTACTCATGTCATCAGTAAGTAGCATGTAGCCCGTAAGCAAACATTTATAACTCCTCCTGTCTCGCGCTAGACGGAGAATATCGCCACTCGTTCTACTCATAAATTCTTGAAAGGTCGTTTAGAATCGGAACGAAATAATGCCCGAGGCAACCGACATATGTGCATGAATTTGTCTGAATATGATATATTTTCGTGTAACATTTGATTTAGTGCTTACAGCCCTTTGTATCATAACAGTGTAGTTCAGTTACACTCTAGCTATTTTTGGGGCTATAAACTGAATCAGGCTGTTGAGTTGCCTGTAAGATGACTCGATTTGGTCGATCGCAATTGTTCATCATAGAGTACCACTAATCGCTTAGTCTAGCCACTTTAAACGATCAGGAGGGAGGCATACGTTAAACGAAACCCATTCATCCGACCTAGAGGGCTGTTAGCGGTAGTATGACATAAGGCTACCTTTTGGCTGGTGGTAATTCACGCCACTAAAAGATGTGGCTGGTTCGAAACGACATCGCGAAGAGCATCGCCAATCTAAATTAAACCAGTCACAAATGAACCATCTTGAATATTCCGTATCAAATTGGGCACATGATACAACCGGTTGTCTAGTGCAGGGGTTTCCAATATTTTCGGTTTGAGGGTGACATCGCACATTGTTAGCATTTTCGCGGATCACAATGAGTGAATGGAATGCATAAGCTTCGATTTAGTTCTAACTAAGAAATGTATTCAAATGAGCTAATCTGGGTGGTGTGAACACCGAGCATTGGTTCCATTTTTTTCGAATACTACATTTCTGTGCATCAGGACGAAGTGGCTTCGTATTTGGTACCGCTGTGGACGTATCTTGTCATCTAAACTCAATCGCTTGGCCGCGTACAGCGCACAATTTTTCGTTCACTTGCGCGAATGCGTGCTTTATGGCGCATTCTCCACGGACTGGATTGCGTTGGTCGTTCATTGTTCTTCGTTCTCTCCGTTACCGGAACATGGTTTTATGTTCTTCGGAGAGTATATAACAGTATTATTATTATTATGGACACTAGGCAGGTACAAGACAGCAAATGTGTTATAAGCCAACCAAACAAAAATGTGAAAAGCGGAATACTGCGCGCGATTGAACTTGTCATTCATGTGAATTTTTAGAGAACGAGAGCGACCTAACGCTAAAAAAGATCATAGTGTGATGGTTTGATAGACTGGTCGATTCGCTTCGAAATGAGTGAGTATGCTGTTAGCAGACAAACCAAGCGGCAGTCGACCAAATCAGTTATGTCAATTTTTATTGTCACTACTGATAAACTGTCATCCAAAGCTGTCAAAATAATCATCATGAAAGGTAGCGATTAGTCTGGTTTGCTCTGCTGTTATACAGCAATGAATAGAATACCATGCAATAGTGTAGAAATAGAAAGAAAAGTAGTTAGTTGACTTCACATTAAGCACGACTGAACTATCACATGTAGACACTCAGCCAAACTCGCTCGTGAGCAATGCTCGGATTGCTCGATTGCTTATAAGGGAGAATAGCTAACCTACTTATTCCAATTGATGACCCCACGGCTGAGATTTCTCAGCAATTTGAAATGACAACCAATCTTCTGATTTGTTGACTACTGATGAGTAGTAGGGTGTTTTTGTATAAATTGAACTCGGATGTTCGCAGCTGTCGTAATCCCATAGACTGCCGCCATTCCAACTCCGAACATGTTTTCATGGGACGATCGCGTTGATCACTGCGTTATTAATCTCACATTAAGCACGACTGACGGTGATATGCACTGTTGACGAGTTATACCAACAAGGAAACTTAGGTCTACAACTTCCTTTCGGAATGGGTTGGCTGACCAAGCTACGGATTATTGGTGAGTGATTTTCAACTAATCGACGAAATTCCCCTACAGCTTGCCAGTACTTATGGGACAGTATTTATTAGATCCACGGATGCATTGTCATGATGCGTTCTTCTAAAGGCTATTTGATGGATTTCTCACCAACACATTGTGTATTCAGTAATAAACTCAATTATCACTTTACTATGACAACTTATTGCGTGCGGAATTCCCGATTTCTTAGCAGGGTTTTAAAGGTTTTGAATTACAGTTCATCTCTCCTCCCCACTCGATGCAGCCTGCACATTTCCTTTGTGGCACTTGTTGTTTTATGCTGTGTCACTCTAACTGTTGAATCATTTGTGATAAACTTCCCAGCTTGCTGCATCACGTGTGCAAAAGTTAGTGGCATACACGAAGTCGAAGGACTTGTTCAAGTGCGTGTTTCACATTGTCTGTCGTCCCCCGCCCGCTTCGTATAAGTTGATCTGCTGGTCACATACAAAAATGAATCGATGGGTGAACATCAAGACACTACAACCGCATTCATTGAGGCATAGCGTACCAATTGTATTCAGTTACTCGTACAGACTGATCCACCTCACCCTGTCATTTTCTAATTCACTCTCACTGTGGTGAAAGAAATGTATAACCTCTGTTGAAATGGTGCCACTTCAGACAGACCTCGTCATGCAAATGAGACACCTGTTCTCAACACACAAACTCTGTTATGTGTTGGCTTTTGATAGGGTTTCCTGAAAGCCAATGGGCATACTGGAGATTGGACGATAGCGGGCATGTTGGATACACCTCATCTGTCGAACCTCAATCTTGGTGATTCGTTTGAATCTAAAGATTGCTCACATACTTCACCCTCTCATTCTTTACGAGATCCAGCACCACGTTGATGCGTCAGAGGTCTTGAAATCCGGATCTATTTGGAATGCTGTCGGTTTTAGCCACCCTGGTTGCGTTTGCAATCAAACGCTCCTATCTTAAGCAGTCCTACTTTCGGTTGGTTGCAAAAGCGACGTTTCAATTTTGTAACCTGAGAAACACTGCACTTCACTGGTATTCATTGTTACCGTCAGTTTATTCCCAAGCTTGCTTGTCAATAAGGGGACGTCTTGCACCTGTAATTGTACACATCTATTTACAAGTTCACTGAACAAGAACTATGAAAGCTTGAAAATAAGTCATTTTTATATCAGCTCATTTCGTGGGCATTCAAATTGCACGGGGGTTTCTTTGACTATTTTATTAAGTTTGGAGTTTTTTCTTGTTTGAGACAACTAACTAGACAATTGTGGAGCCGCCGTCATTTCCACAAATCTATAAGGAAGTCTCACAATCTTGAATAAACCATAAAACCATACCAGCTTTTCAATATTTCAAAGCGTACGAATAGCTCAAGTGATAAGTTGATGGGTAATCATTCTTCTGCAAAGGGCGAACGGACAAGTGACACCAAGAAATAAGTGTACGCGCCAAAAATGCCTCGAATCCGATAACAATCGACCGAATGATGCTTGGTCCCCCCACATATTTTTGGCATGAGCCAAATGCAGGATTATGTGAGCACAGTCTAGACAACGTCGCTCAATATCTTCGACCCTGTAATTGACCCGGACTGTAATTCTGAGGATCAGTGTTGTATCCATTATGCTCAGAGAACCAGGTGATTGGCAACTATCGTAGTCCTGCATCAACAGTTTCAAGCTGTTCTAACTAGACATTTAGGTGTACAAATTGTCGTGACTGCGTCATTAGTAGTTGTATTCAATCACAAAAGTGACGCACATACTCGGGATACGAAACTCAATATTGAGATAATCTGATCACCAAAATCATTGCGGCATAATGAAAATATTCCTCATCTCTTATTCTTGATGCTAGTCAGCTATCATCTGACACATGCTGAGATGTGGTTGTGTGTTTTGCAGGCAACGGTTGGGTTTCTATTCTTCTAATTGTTCTCCGACTTTCTCGTTCGCATTCTTCTTATTGTTGACCCTTTGAAACTGAAACAATCTCCGAATTTGTCGCGTTTTTTTCAGAATCCGTCAATACATACTCGTATACACAAGCATTCTCAGCTTCCTCCAACTTGTAATCTTTTTATAAATCTCATATAGTCAGATTCATCATGGGGTAAACATAATGAGAACTGAATATGATTGCCTACGCTATTATTATAGACGACAGAGAAGTGATTGTTAGTAATTGAAGTGACTCAGCGTAGCAAAGCCACTGAGGTATCACCGGACTTACTCAGGGTACTGTATGATATCGTAAACCATGTGAAAGCAATGACTCAAACTCGATAATCAGGTTGTGATCATGATCCGTCAGTATTTCACATACTACTGATTGTTTGTTCCTTTTAGATCAACGTTTTGATATTGATACGTCTGGTCACAGTACCTTATCGTTCGACCTCAGTTGTTCGATGATCTACAGTTATAAAGTCATTTGAATGATATTCTAGTTTGAGTCGAAACATGAAAACGGTCGTCTACTAAACAGCGCATTTTAATAGCACAGTGATCTTCCTTTCTACTGTTCCACCTAATTCATCGGGAAGACTGGGTGAGAAGGAGCGAAGTTAAAAGTCACAACAACAGATCAGTAAGGCCATGAATGGAAGGTTAATTTGGCACATAGTCTAGAGATTGAAAAACTGCATTTTTCATTGGTTAAACTGCAAGCAGTTTTACGATTCGCGATTGGTCAATAAATGATTGATATTATTCCATGGCCAATCACCGGACGGCCGGACAGCGATCAGCTCATCTCTTACGAGCCAGAGCCGCTTGGTTTAATTTGGTTCAGTTTCGACTCGATAACTTGTTTTTCAGTGCATGTCCAGCTTCGATTTTTATGTACGTTAGGTGGGAAATAAGATTCTTTCACTTCACATATCGCTTCAATCACTGCCAGACCGTTTTCAACATACTGCACTGGCTTTCTAAATGCTCATCTAGTAACAATCAAGCCAGAAATGCCCTGTCTTTTTTGCTTCAACAACTTTCGCAAAGAAAGTCCTATAGAATTGAAATAAGTGACATTAGAATACGCGAATATTTTCACTTAACGGTGATGTTACTATAATGCGATATTTTATCCAGAAATGTACAAAATTACGACGCGCTTCAATAATGAGCTACAGTTCATGTATTCGGTTGAATTACAATAAATGCTCCAAACGATTTACGGTCGAGTGGCTGCTGAGAAATATCTACAGAGTGGTTAAAGTCAGATGAGGCCGGAAATTATACATGATTGCTTACAATACTAGATTAAAGAAGTACGGCTATGCACCATTCAACAGTTAACGGTTACCAAATTGACTACTGGGTTGTTTAAAGGATACTCGTGCTAGAGCTGCAATTGTATGGAAGTTAATCTGATTTCGATCAAATTTGGTAATGGAAAAGGTTTCGCGAAAAAGACATCAAAGGTCAAACACACTTCTGAGTCTCCAAAATAATAAGTCAAGAAGTCCATTTTATTTTAATGAATGGTTAAACTACAATTGCTGAGTAATTGCAGAAAGTCAAAGAAGTCCCAAATAAACCAGTATGAATCTACATTTTCCCAAAGCAAATTTGAACTGAGCAACGGAACATGTGAGACTATATGGTTTGTGATGGAAAATATTTTACCAAATAGATTTCATCTCGTGTTATGGAACGAGTTGGCATTGTTGTAAGAATTTCTGTCTTCTGAACTGAGAACAGAAGCAGAACTCATGGCACAGAACAAGTATCGGTTTCATTGAGTTTCTATGGACAAAATATAGTAGTAAAATGGGAAATTATAACTGGTATCAAAGCCTCGGATTTCCTATTAGGCGGCTCGGTTCCGCTTGTAACTTGTTTGTTATGACATGTAACACTCACTTAAACAACTCGTTTTAGTCCGATGCTCGTTATAACACAATCCGATGCTACTTTAGTGTGACATCCCAATCGGTCACTGAGGTGACATGTCAGTTTTCTAAAGGTCTCGACTATGGTTGTAAATTATTGGTCGACCTCTTATCGATGAGTTCATGCAATCCTTCTACAGGTATGGCCGCGAACTAAATGCGACGGTTTCACAACGGTTTTTCTTTCATTAGGGTCAAAAAATTGACACTGTAAACAAACCAGAGTTAATTGTATTGTGTATGTTAAGTTTTGTTAGACTGTGTATCCTATTGGAATAACAGATGAATCGCTTTGCGGTCGGAAAAATACCGTGTGTACACGATGACCATGCTGTTGGAAATGAGATTCTTTTTATAACCCTTCAGAAAAAAAACTATGAGCTTCCCAGGAGAGAAATGAATGACATTCATCGTCTGAAAACCAAACATAGGCAGGCGCACTGCGCAAACGTACTACAATGACACCTTCTCTGCATATTGTTTGCATGACAGACTATTCATATGATTAGGTTCTGCATTACTTACGTGATCGGGGCTTAACCGAAAGTATTGGAATCCTGACTGTTAACATTTATTTGTCACTGTCGGGAACGAGCCATCAGTCACGACTGCATTGAATCATTGAGGAGGAGTAGGGCATACAACTGGAAGAGCACTCCAGGTGGCCATAATTTCTGCATCCAGATCAAAGTTCCGAAGGGAAGCGCTAGCCTAAATTTGTGTTGTAGATGGAACTAGTTGTTAGTGTATATTCCAGCCACGACCGGCATTCGAACTTTGGCTGCGCTTTCATGTGTTGCCCGCACTGACCAATGTGCCACTGGTTTCACTTTAGACACAACCCAATTACTATAGCTAAATGCTCATCCGTACTTACTTGTGAATAATGCTCAGGTTACTCGATCGTTTTTAAGCATACATACAGTGACCTGTAGTCGGTAGCCCCACTACTGGGACTACCCTTCAGGTTTAAACCACAGGTAACATTAAAATTGTTGAGCAATATTTTGATTGCTGATAACTAGCGATGGAGTTTGGTTGATGTGATTTCAACAGAACTCGCAATATGAACAATTGTCTTTTCGTTTCGTTTGGCCAAAACTATGTAGCTCGAATTAGCTTGACCGTAGTATGTCGAAACAGATTCGATAGTCTTCACTTTAAAACCGTGAACCTCGATCCAGGAAAACGAATTATAACATTCTGTGGTTTGATACAGTATACCTAATTACCGACGTACTCACCTTGGTGGAACACTCGTTGGGTCGACTATGCATTGTCAGCTTTGTTCTGTGGTACGACAGATTCCACTGACGCCCACCTGCCGCAGTTTCTCAACTTCTGACACCCACGACAACAGAGCTCGAATCGACGCATTCTGGTTGTTTCTTTTGCACCGCATTTCAAAGTGTAGGACGTCGTGTTACTTTTCATCGCCGGTCAGTAGACGGTTAGTTCTCGACGGTCAAATATGCTGAAACTGCTGGCATATGCCAAATCGTGAAATCACACCACCACCACATCTGAGTCATTTTAATAATGGCTTCAACTTGCGAAGCTTTAGCGTTCACCATGCAGGTCAGCAACCCATTGTGGTTCATCCGAAGCTGCATCCAGTAAGGGCGCAGTATTATCAACTTCTTGTTAAGCTGTTTACTTTGGATCTTTTGTCCCATCAATAATGAATTTGCCACACTCCTGAGACTTGAATTCCGGTTCTGTGACTCTGAAGGAAAGTGTTGATGAAAAAATATAAACCAGATTTATTTGACCCACAAAATATTACCGAACACTCTGTTCTCACTGGTCGAATACATCTGTTCTTCTGGAGTCATGGCCCTGTTTGTATACTCGGAATCTCCCACTATTCGTTTGAAGGCTTCCCCGGGATCTGCGCTTCTAGTAGTGCTGAACACCATGAACAGTTAACCAACTTTCGGTAGTTTTAACGTCAACTGATGACCGTCAAATTTTTTAGTCAGCGCTGTGACGTTCTATGGTTCATCCAAAAATACATAGTGCAGTGGAGTTGAGTGATAGTATTATACTACTCATACCGCGGCTATTCAGTAGCAGGACCAGAGCATACATTATGACATCGTACAAGCCAAAGGAAAGATGCAGGAATGATCATCAAAGTACAGCATCGCCCATAACGGCCCCTGATACTTGAAGAAACTGAGCATTGAAGTCTGTGACCGCCGAGACTGTCTGGGGCCGAATACCGCGTGCAAATGAGTGGTTTTGTGACAGGTCTGGTTTAAATGTTTAACCCATGTATTGACTGGGGTAGTTGGAGACCTTCAGCAGTTGACATTGCTGGCACGCGCGTACGTAATTGTTAACGTCCTTCTTCATTCCCGGCCAGTATGCCTTTTGCCTCAGCATATCATAAGTTCGATGACATCCCGTATGAGCCAACTGCTGACATTCCTTCACAATTGTC